>JABFPJ010004339.1:0-14027 GCA_022817425.1 Gryon sp. ZL-2020 | reverse complement strand
AAATATATAATAAAATATAGACACAATATATATACAAGATATATATTGAATATACTTTTAACTCTACTAAATAATAGTAACATTTTAATCATGAAGTTAAGTAAGTGTCATAGATCAGTGGCAAAGTTCAAGACTACAGATCTCAAAGACTTGGGTTCAATCAGGAAGGAAGTCTTATGAAATAAAATGTATTTTTAACCATAAGATTCTCCAAGTTACCTTTAATATGTGTAAAATTTAAACATATTGAACAATTTAGATCATGCTTGCATGTGTATATATGTAATTTAAGGTTAGGCTGTTTGATGCGCTGGATTTCTTATAAGGATCTGAGTAGAAAATCTTGTTATAGTTATACATCAGATTTTCCACGAGGATCTTAGTCTGGTCCCTATCAGAAAACTGTTGATTTCCGGATCAGGGCCACATTAAATCCAAGCGTTACATGTTATAACAGTGCATGATTGGAATCACTGATTTGAGCCTCGTCTGCCGCTGTGGTTAACTGATTAGTTTTATATTATAGCAATAATTAAATTTCTACTAGGGTTGTTATGTTTTACATTTTATAATTTTCATATGTTAAACTAGATATGTTGAATTTTTATTATACAAATGGCAATTGTAATCGTATATGTATAGTTGAAAAATAAATATTTCATATTTTTTGGTTGGCACAATTACCGTTTCGGACTTTGGCACAATTACCATGCTCTATTGACGCAACTGCAGGATATAATATTTTATCAAAAAAAAAATTCATTAGTGCAATTGCATGTCACCCCCTTTATCTTTATCACATTTTTAATACCTTAAACCACAAGTATGCCAAAAATCCGGCCACAATTTATTAAACTGAAACAAACCGTCAAATTCGCCACAGTATGTCGCTTTATCTGATTTACGCTGTGACATATTATTTTCCCCATACTCTGGGCCACAGTTTCTTTTTTCTGCGCGGAAATTGGCCATAACTATGCCATAACAGACTCAGAGATAAGCTGTTATTCAAAGCAAAAGATTAACCATTTTCCATAACCATAATGTAGCCATTTGTTGGCCTTATTGTTTGTCATTTATGAGAAGTAGGCCTTAACTGAAGATGTATACAAATGTGTAAAGTTTGTATCGTATTCCACCCGAGATACTCCTATGGATCCTTTAAGGACTCCATATGGACGCCCTATAAACCCTATGAAATAAAATTCTTTTATCAAATGTATGGGTCCCGACATCTATGTCACATGTATAATAATGTCTTACGTATAAAATGTCATATGTCAAATATATGTCAAAAACATGTTATACGAAAAAACGACACATGTCAAATTTGTCACACGAATAAATGTCACACATATTGAACAATTAAAATAAAATTTAACATTTTCATATATTACATTTATTGTAATACATTATGAGGTATACATAATAAATCAAATAAACTAATTTAATTAATAAAAAAATCAAGCATTTTTATTTAAAATAAAAGGATTTCAACACAATTCTAAATAATAATTATAATTCAATTTGATAAACAATTCGTGTAAAGAATGAGTACATTTAAATTATCACAAATTTTAGGCTAGAAAATGTGTTCTAATAGTGTGTAACCTGTGTATTTAATTACAAAATATTCGAAACAAATTAAAAAAAATCAAAAATAATAATTAGAATATTCAAGAAATGCATTTTAATTTCATTACTAAATGAAGCAATGAATACATTCTCTATATGAACAAAAATTGAATCTCTTAAATGCAATTTATACTAATCGCTGTGAAGTAACCAATCAAAAATACAGAATGCAAGCCGATCGACCCAATGAGATTTTCCCATTTCATCTCTTTTTTTCTCTGTAGGATAACATGTTTACCTACTATATAATTTCCTTTAAGTATATTTTCAGCAACACATTTATACAGCACACGCATACGTTTGACGTTATACTCGCAATGAAATATTCATTTTAATTTATGTGCGTGAAATTATTATTTATGTATATTTGATTTAGATGCATTTATTATTATCCGCGGCCGAAATTATGTGATCAAAAATAAAGTAATCATTTGAACATGGACCTAATATATACACACATGCATGTGTGTGAATGTATGCTTGTGTTAAGCAAACTAAGAGCGCGCGCATTGATTCATACATGTATGTGTGTGTATGTATGTATATATATATCTTAAAATAGTTTGACTGTTTGACGTACCTTGTATGATATATATAAAAATTACGGCTTAAATGAAAGATTTATTAATTTAATATATATTTTATTATTATATATTAATTTAATAATAATAAAAAAAATTATTATTAAAATGTTAAGCTTTTTGATTATGAAATAAGAAAGTATTGTTACCGAGCAAATACGTGAAATAAACGAGTTCAAAAAACGTTAATTTAACACGGGCTTATATGGCAGGTTATGTGCACAATTAAAAGAACACAAATTTCTCAACAAACTTTCGTTGACAGAAATAAAAAAAAACTATTCAAAAGAAAGTTGGAATATTGTAGTTGCGCGATGCTTAATCAATAGAATATTGTACAACTAGTGGGAAAAGTTGGCGATTCCACGAGCGTGTGAAATGACGTCACGAGCGAAGCGAGTGATGTCACACGCGCTCGTCTGTCGCCAACTTTTTCCACAAGTCGTACACGATACTTTTTCCAACAAGGGCATGAAAAGTGGCCTGTTTTCTCAACGTGTTTTCAGTGGGAAAAGTAACTACTTTTCCGACATTATTTATATTATATTTATTATATATGATATATATATTATGTATAATATAGATATAATATATATTATATTTATATTATATTAGAAAAAAGTGTAAATTCGAAATTATTTATCTCGAAAACCAAATACGTACAAAATCTATAAAAAATCATGTATACTTATTTAACCTATATAATATGAAAACGTAAAAGAAAATAGAAAATATATAAATATAATATATATGAATGATATAATAAAAAAATATTATTATTTTAACAATAAATACTTTTTCACTCTTTCAATAAAATTTCTGTCTTTTTTAATAAGTAAATATTCTCTTATTGTGTGAACCCGATAATTAACGTTCTGGATAAGTGTATATACATTTACAATTAATCAGTTTCCACATATTAAAATTTAGAGAGTACAAAAATATTTTTGCAAAATTTTAAGCGAATCTTAGATTATCGACGTTGTGAATTTTCCACATTAAACAGCTTGAATTAGCATTTCAAATATTTTTAAATTATTTATTATAGCGTTGATGTACGGCACAGTAAATTTGATTCTAATTTTATTATGCAAGCAAATGAGATTTTACATAATTAATTGAAATGCAATCAAAATAAGTTCTGGAAATTATATTTACCAATTACAATGCACTAATTATTTATCGATTTCAATTATTACTACTGAATGAGTTTGTGCAAGGATGTGTATTTATGTTATTTATATTTTGAATATCATTATACATTCATCAGAAGTCTAATAAATTCTGCGAATTTCTATTTTATAGTTTAGATTTATGTAACTTATCAGATTAATTTGCGTGGAACACGCTGAAGCATAGAAGATAACTATAGATTTATCTTCCTACAATTTCGTATTCAAATGTATTATCTGTGATGAAAACTAAGTGCAGGACAAATAGTGTATGATATATATGATAAAACAATTAAGTAAATAATATCGGTGTATTTACATTTCCTAAAATTAATTTAAAAATAATTACGTATATTCCCCCATGGACGAAAATATATTTCTCAAAATGTATTTGTAATATACAATTTCTTGTCGCAAATATATTTTTTTACAAAAATATGTTTTATATATATTCCGAAAGTATATCGTGTGGGTGGTTTATACAATACAAAATATTATTCCAACAAAAATAGACTTAAATTGAATTTAAAAAATCATGCATTTTTATGTCATTTTATAATTGCTACATTTTGCGTTATGATGAATTCATAATTTACATTATGAAGTGTAATACAGGATATATCAACATGATGAACAATTTTCTACCATTTTTTCCAACAAGTCACGAAACGTACATAACTGACAGCGTTATAACAGATAAACATATTCCCACAATGTTAATAAGCCCGGAAAAATGAGAGAATGTTTTATCTGTCGACCAAAAAGATTGAGTGAGTAAACGTAAAATACATTTGAAATTAAACAGGGGCTCGATAAAACGAATAATGTCAAATAACAAATCATAGAGCGCCTTGTAAAAAGGCTATACATTTTTTATATGCCAACTTTAAGCTCGTTTCACGCAATATAAAACATCAACGTCAGAAGTTATAGAAATGTTTACAGCACATTAAAAATGAATGCAATCGCGTGTTAAACTCGAACGCCATTTATGACGCATTATATTCAGCTTTGCTAGACATAAAAGGTTTGAGTATGTTTTCAATATAAATACTTTTCGTAAATTAAACTATTTCATTATTTATGTTTTAGGAAAACAAAAATGAATAATGCATTTTCAGTTTCATTCAAGAATGCACATCTTACGATTTTTAAAAAAGTACATATTACTCTTTAAATTTGAAAACATAAAAATTCATTTTTTGGGATGAATATTCACTTGTTCAAAAAGTAAAATATAATCACACACTAAAACAATTTTAACATAAAAAAAGAAAACACAATTTTTTTCTTTCCTTATTTTTATTTTTCTTTATAATTATTAACATGTTTTCTAGAAATGTGAATTATTCTTGTACTACTATAGTTTTTTGTATTTAATAATTATAAATTAAAAGATCTACTTCTGCAAGATATAAAACCGTGTCTTTAAGGAAGATAACCCTTTGTTTTATCCATTATGGGAATATATCATTTGAAATATAATTGTCTTTCTTATATACGTTTAACTATATTTCGCTTAATAAAAAGTGAGAATTTTGCATTTTTAACATAGTTTGAAAAAGTACTTTTTAAAAAGTAGATTTTTTCATTCATATAAAAACTATGCATAAAAGTTAATTTTGAAGTAAAAAAAGTAGTCACTCAAAAAATAAGAGAAATTTTTACTTATTCAAATTTAGAGATTAGTTATATTAGCTAAAGCCCCGGCTTCGCCCGGTTGAAACCCTGTGACCCCAAACTTCCTGAAAACTTTCTGACAACCCCCTGACAACTCCCCGACAACCCCCTAACAACCCCCCGACAACCCCCTGACAACCCCCGACAACCCCCTGAAAACCCCTCGACAACCCCGTGACAATCCCCTGATAACCGTCTGACAACCACCTAAGGGAAGGGAGTCAAGAAATTAAAAAGCATTTTGACTATTACATAAAATACTATATTTCGACGATCCTTACGAAGACTATTCCATTTCAAAAATTGCCATATAAATTAATATAGAAAATATTGAAATGGAATAGTTTTCGTAAGGACCGACGATTTTATTAGACAAAATCATAAATTTAGTACAGATGTTAATGAAAAGGATAAAATAAATTATATTATTTAAAATCTGAGCAAGAGTGTCCCAGTTTTATTAGAAATGCTAATTAATTTTAGTCTATGAGTTTTCTTAGTGCATTATATGTATAATATATAAATTAAAGTGTAATATGAACATAAAGTTATTTGAAATAACCTTTACATAAAAAGAGAACACCAGTAAAGAACAAAAGAAGGACATCGGAAAGGGTAATCGCATACTGTGCACACACACACACACACACACACACACACACAAACAAAACACATACCTACATACGACTATCCCTGTAATTTGAATGCCCTTTTAATATAAACGGCCTTTTACTCGTAATTCTAAATGCAAATGTCACGCGGCCATTTCTGTCCACATATTTTTACGTAAGAACATCGAACCCTTGCCTTTATATTATGTGTACTATATTATAGCTACATACATGACGTAAAAGTTGAATGAATGTAACGTAATTGAAAGGGCGATTGAACGACCGCTCGCGTTGCTTTATTCTTGTTAACAAATTAAACTTTCCATTTTCATTCGTGACAATCGAGTTTTGTCAATACGAAGAGTTATGAAAAGACATAAAAGAATCCCTTCATCGCTATTTTCAACCATTTTATTGTCTATTCTGTTGTATTTCATTTGAAAAATAATCTTCCGATTATTATGTTACATTGAGTTCACATCTTTATACCTGCGCAATTTTCAAGCAATTAAAGTAAACAAATATAATAAATTCGGGAGGATTACTTTACCTTGTCGATGTTTTGAAGTCCACAGGTTTTGAAGGTTCGGAACAGAACTCAAATTCATAACAATTTTCCGAACAAATTTGTTGAACAGAGTAGTTTTAAAGTTTAGTTCTCTAATTATAGTTTTTCATTAAAAACTACTTTACAAAAAAATATGAGAAAAATAAGAAATGTTAATTTTAGCACATTCTATAAACCAAATAAGGTTAAATTTAATTAACATTTCTTACATTTTTTAAATCTAATTAGTTGTTATAGATGAAAGTAAAATATTTATCTCTTCCCTACTATTTTTTCTCGCGTGTAATATATATAATATAATTAAAGTTATCTTTCATTAAATCCTTAATTTTGTAGAATTATTTTATGATTCTGATATACAATTTTCTATCGTTAAATAATTCCATTGAAATTCTTTTTTTCTTTCATAGTCAACACTTTTTATGCTACATTTAACCTACGTTTTTCCACAAAACATAACACTTTTATGTAATATTATATTTATACATTACAGTTAAGGTATGTAGAAATTACTGAAGTAAATGACTTCGCATTCATTATAATTTTACAGTAATCTTTTTGATAAATGCGATTTTGTGAATAAAAAATGTGATTGGTTACAAAAAAATGATTGGTTACAGAATATTGGAATTTCTCGTGGGATTTGTTATCAATTTATATATCGAGTCTCTCGATTAGATTTCGTCGGGAATTAATCCCGATCAATTGATCGTATTATATGAAATCATCCGAAGCGAGTCTCGGGCTGCACATTAATAGGCTATTCACGGTTATGAATAACCATCAATAATCACAGTAACGCTTACAAATGGTTGTGATTGTCTCTCAAAGGTCACGGATTATCGCCTACGGTCAGGGTCATTATTGTTCCCCGTTGACCACAGTCATGACTATAAATCAACGCGCCAAGTAAAGGATTATCATTCGTGTCTGACTAAATGCAATTTGCACTACTGAAAAAGCACATACGCAAATTCAACTAAATGAATTGTCTACTTTATTGTGGTATAACATTTTGGTTTCTGCATTTATGCATCCCAACATTTGATAATATCATTTTAAAAGAAAATAGTGATTATTATTATTATCATTACATAGTACAACAATAATTATATTAATTTTATATATTTCATTTCTACAATGAAAAGTTACACTACATCAATAAAGATTAAGAGACTTTCTTGACATATATATTGCATTAAAAGAAAATCACAACAGCAGTGTTATGTTGCATTTTTCAACAATTTTCCACAAGAATTAATTTACATGCATTAATACCTATGTACACAGTACACTGAGCCAAAAAATAAATAAAAAATAATGTGAAAATATCATTAAATTTACCGTGTTGCACTAAGAAAATGAAAATAGCAAATTTTCCCATAAATTCTAGTAAAATAGACCCAGAAATTTAATATAGACTTTTAATCTATAATTTATTGAAAAAATATTCATAATTATATTAAATTTAGAAATAAACATTGCAATTTTTCACATAAATTTTGCCAATTTTCCTATAAATTATTGTAAAATTGTCTTTACATGTAATTCTGGGTTCATTTTTCCATTATTTATAGAAAAAGTTACTATATACTTTTCTGGGTGTGCTTAGTAAACATCAGTAATAATGAGTAAACATTATAAATTACGTTTTTTCCAGTTTATTTTAAGAAACTTTTAGATGTAAAATCAGTTCGAAGACAAAACAAATTTTACCTTACCAGTAGGGTATAATTTATCCTCACAATATAATAAGAATAACTGATAATAACAACAAATTTAATGTGCCAGTAAGGTAAAATTTATTTATAACATATATTTATTTTTAATTTAAACTTATTAATTAAATTAAATTTATTTATAACATATATTTCTTTTTAATTTAAACTTATTAAACTCTTGACAACCTCCCAACAACCTCCCGTCAACCCCCTGACAACCCCCTGACAACCCCCTAAGTACATAAATAAGCATATATTATTTTATTCTCTTATTACTTTATTATTATATTTTTTTTACTATTTCCATTATTGTTATTAGTACTAGTATACTATACTACTAAATTGCAGAAGATTTATCGTATTAAAATTATAATTGCATGATTAAAATGTAAAATTGTAATCTTTGTTATATTACACAATCAATTATGAAATTGACTACAAATTTAAATACAGATTAATAATTTATATACTATACACATTTATTCATGAATAATTTTTTTCCTTATATTTTTAATTCGCATATTTAATAACTATGAATCGTTTAACAAAGCTCTAGATAAAGCCAGCTGAAAATGGCAGTCAATGTATTTTTTTAGACTGAAAAATATTTGCATAGGGTAAATTTCAACGATTTCTTATCGTTGAAATATCATTCTATCTTCCATTAGTCAAAAAATAAACAAAAACGAAAAGTAAAAAATGTTATGTTCTATCAAATTGAACTATGCATTACTAAATAACAAAAATGTTTATTTAGGTACAAAAATATTTCTTTCAATTTGTATTTTACACGCATAGCTTTACAAAAATTAATTTTTGTAAAGTAATTTCTACAGAATATAATACAAATTTTCACATTTAATAACAATTTTTTCTACTATTTATAAAAAATAAAATTAATAATTACAATTTTCATTATATTTTAAAGTAATTGTTGTAAAGTTAAGTGTTCATTTTTCTCATTGTAACTTTCATAAAAGAGAAAGTACATTTGAAAGATAAAGATAATATTAATAATTCAATGAAATGAAGTATTAATAAAAACATTTTTCCCTATTGTCAAGAGACACGGTAACGTCTCTGGCCAAGTACATTTATTAAATACAAAGTCAATTTAAGCTTTTTAACTTACAATATTCCATTTAACAAATTTCTTGATAAATCTCAAATCAATACGATTTCATATCTTAATTTTAGAATAGATTATCTTACTGTATCTTAATTTCCTTAAACATTTTGAGAGATAAAAGAGTTACATTAAAATTAATTTCATTACATTTTATATCATAAAAATAAATAAATTATAATAAATAAAAATGTTGCTCTTTTATTTAAATACTACGGCCATATACATAAAATATAAAAATAATATCAGAGACATGGTAGTAATATGAAAATAATTGAAATGAAATGAAATGAAATAATTGAAATGAAATGAGATGAAATAATTTTAATTATTTAATTATTTCATTAAATGTTGAATTGGCACCTGGGTTAAATGTATTTGTAAGGAAATTCAAAATTGACTCAATATGGATGAAAAATAAAAAAAAATGGAGAAACTAGTGCGAGCAATTTTCAAGGAAGTGTTAGTCGATGATTTGAACGAGATGTCCTTGTCCGGTAAAGGAAGAGGAGTGAATAAAAAAATTCCAGAGGATATTTATGATGCATTATTTGGTAATAAATGCTTCATTATAATTGATTTAAATATATTTACTTATCATGTTGATATTATTTATTAATGTACATAATTCTTTCAGCTCATGTAAACACGAATTTGAAGAACAGGAAACTGCCTGAGATAAGCGATATAGAATTTAAGAGAATTGTGTCTCGTTATACGGCATCTTCGCGATCCTAAGATTATGTGAGGAACATCTATTTTTCATGTGCACATTAAGCTATACAATTAAAATGCTTACATGAATTTTTAACTCCATTTATAATATTATTTCTTTTTTAGAAAGAAGAAAAAATATCCGAAACCAAGAAGAAAAATAAATCAAAAAAAGTAGACAATAAGCGAAAGAAAAAAAGAAAATACGAGGAAAGTGAAGATGAGCAAATTGAAGACTAAAAGTCATGATTCTGGTGAGTCCTTGCTTAATGATGCAGTGCAAAATTGATAATCGAGATAAATATTGAGAAATTTAAATATACGTAACAAAAAAACAATAAAAAGTAAGTATAATGGTACATAATTAGATTATTTTTTTCAGATTAGTCATTGGATTTCTTTGAAAAGATGGATTTGCAAACAAATTTTAACAAAGGTTACATATTCTTTATTAGAATTATTATATTATTCCAATACATTTAAAGTTAATATTTCATTACATATGTTGAAAAGAAAATGTTATTTTGCATTGTTATAATGAATTTTGTATAATTCACGAGATAGATTTCATTAGTTTAATTATTAATTTATATTATTAATTCCATTTTTTCCAGACGTATTTTATTTTTTATGGGATCAACAAGTAATTATAATCTTGATTGATTGTTTACAAATCTCTTAGTAAAGATCTCCACATAATGAGATTTAGACAATAATTATGTGGTTATGAAATCGTATTAATTTATTACCAAATAATTAGCTAATGTCTGCTTTTATACAAAATAATTCATATTTATTATAAAGAGAGAGGGATGAATTCAAAATAACTGCTTTGGTAATTCTAATGTTAATATTTACAGCATATATTTAAACTGTATATATGTTATTAATAGTCTGTGAATAATGTTTCATTACAGTGAAATATATATATATATATATAAATTTATAATATTATCTGAATAATTTTCTATTGTGTTGAATCTTGAATTACATATTTTCAACGGGTTCATACTAAGAAAACCCAAAACCAAAAAATCCCAAACAAAAACAACCCAACACAAAAAAAACCCAAACCAAAAAAACCCAACCCAAAAAAACCCAATACAAAAGAGACCCAAACTAAAAAAACCCAAACCAAAAAAACCCAATATCAAACAAATGAACAATTATTTATTTTCTTTGTATTTTTATCATTGATTTATCATTATTAACAATTAACAAAACTAACAATCTATCGCTAATTCATTATAGTTGCTCAAATATACATATGGCTAATAAGCAATGAAAAAGACTAACAAAACTAACATACTATCGCTAATTTATTATAATTGCTGAAATACACATATGGGTAATAAATAATGAAAAGAACTAACAAGACTAACAATCTATCGCTAAATCGTTATAATTGGTGAAATACACGTATGGCGAATAAATAATGAAAAAAAACTAACAAAACTAACAATCTATCGCTAATTTTTTTATAATTGCTGAAATACACATATGGGTAATACATAATGAAAAAATCTAACAAAACTAACAATCTATCGCTAAATCATTATACACGGAGGCCAAAATTCATACTAAAATTACTATACTAGACAGCATCGCGATGATAAATGCAGTTTTTCCTTTTATTTGACAATACTATACACAAATATTTATTATGCAGATGATCTGTACTTCAATACGATGCAGAATAATTACTATTTGTATAGTAAAATGTTCTCTTCTTTATACTACAATTTCGAAATTATCATTTTCGTTAAACTTTATTTTAATTTGTAATATAATAAATAGAAAAATATACAAAACCGTAATTTAATTATTTCATACACATTAAAAAAAATATAACACGGCGCCTTACATTTTTCAATCTAGTATGGTAAAATAGTGAACTAAACAAATTCAATTAATCCGCAGATCGAGTAATCGTTATTGTTTCTGTAATAATGTGATGTGTTTGTACGTATGATTGTTTTATTTATGAAAATTGTATAAAGATCTAAAAGGCGGTAAGTGTAATTAATCACTTTATATGTTTTTGGAAAAAAGACAAGTAAAATACTTAAATACCATTGTTTATTTTTGAATTGAATAATGTATAAAACTTAACCTATTTTTACAATTTTGATAATAATGAAATTCTATGATTTTCTTGATTCGTATTTGATTTGTAAACACCGAGTATTTTATTATTGATCATTTGTTTTATTAAAGACACTGCACAATATTATAATGTAATCATTATTTTGTTTATAATAATGATTATATTATGTATATATATATATATATTGTTTTCATATTTCATGTTTACAACACTTTTTTCAGATAAGTTTGTGCAAGCATGGGTGAATTAAACAATAATATACAGCAGTCTCTTGTAAGAAATGATTCTGAAATAAGTTTTAAACCAAATTTCTATATGTTGACTAATTCAACATTAAAACATGTTTCATGTTTAGGTGGCTGATGGAAAATACATTTTCGAATTTCCGCTTTCCACTGACGACATTATTTTAGATAATGTAGATGACTGTTTTATTGATACCATTGAAAGTTCCCAACCAAAACGTCAAAGACTCGACGTAAGTAAAGTATAGTAATTGCCGATCCCAAGGATTATACGCCAGCGATAGCATGTTTACGTGCTAGCTAATTGAGCAAAAGTAACGGACAACTATTCATATTTTAGAATACCTGGCCAGTGTCGAATGAAAATAGTGTGAATGAAGCCGCCAGTGCAACTTCGGTTGAGATAAAGTCACAGAATGCTCTAAGTGAAACAAGAAATGTATGTATATATTCTTATTAATATAATATTACATTTAAATCGTAAATGTCATTAATTCAAATGAAAACAAATCATTGGAGTACAATATATTTTAAAAATAAATTACCCAAATTAATAATTAAAATGAACAAACGAACTTCTTATAACAACTTTTTTTATAACAACTTATTATAACATATTATTTACAATCACTTTTAATGCTGCTTTTCATCTTATTTTTAATATATATTCTAATGTTTCTTTGCTGTTTTACATACTTATGCATATTTTTCAACATGTTATTAGATTTTTTATTCATTTTTGTTTTAATTGCATATCAAATTACATAAACAGATGAATTTAATGTAATTAAATAAAATCTTTTTAACAGCTTGAAAATGATGATAGAATTATCGCCAAGGCGAAAAGATTTAGTGAAGTAAGTAAGATTAAAACAAGTAGGAAAAAGTAAACAATGCGGATATTTATATACATTCGTCATTTTCAGATACTACACAAATACTTAGAAAGTATAAACCAGGGCCGTAGAATTTTACATTTTTATTTGGAACATAGATATTTAGCAAATAATTTAAGGAATTTGTTAAGTAGAACTATACTTGACTACGACAAAAATCGTTTCTTTAGCGACATTCCGATTGATCAAGCTGAAGTAGATTTTAAGTGAGTTTTTTCAGAATTAAATACCATAAACTTTTTTATGTTGTTTGCTTTTGGTGTATTATTTGTTAACACTTATAAACATGTTTTCTAATATCAATGTTTTTTATAGTATAGAAACTGAAAGATTCAAAGTCTTATCTCGCGCTGTAGAGATCCTTTTTCCTGAGAGTGAGCAACATACTGCATACTATACTGCGTTCAAATCTCAAAACGGTGTTCGAATTCCAACCGCGGGATATTTATGGGAACATTATAATTATACAAAGAGAGTATTTCGTAATGAGGGATTAATACGTCCCAGTTCCAGACAAGCAAGAAAGAATCAAGGACAAATCAACCCTACAGAAGAAAGTATGTTTCACCACATTTTAAATATAATTTTTATTTATTATAGTTTATAAAAAATTGAAATGAATTTACATTTTAACAAATAAGACATAGATTAACGTAAAAATAATGTAACATATAAACAAAATGTGCACAAATATTTCTCAAATTTGTTTTAGATATTATTAGTGTAGAATGGCTTCAAAATCACACCGAACCGTGGGACGAAGTGTGTGATCACTGGAGATCATCGTTTGTTAGTCGAAAAAAGTTGCTTTTTACTGATCACATAAGTGTTCATAAGTATTTTCTGTTCATAAGTTTCCTGTAATATGTTTGCAATCTGGAATACAATTGGTAATGTTTTTAATGTCATATATGTGGAATGGCCAAAACTCACAAAATTGATTTCTATTTTTTTTTTTTTTTTTTTTTTTT
>JABFPJ010004338.1:0-14032 GCA_022817425.1 Gryon sp. ZL-2020 | reverse complement strand
AACCGATTTTTTTAACCAACCTTTTTTCAACCGATTTTTTTACCTTTTTATATAATCAACATTTTAACCAATTTCTTAACCGCTTTTTTTTCAACCGATTTTTTTATTTAATGCAAGACATATACTTTTTTTTAATAAACGTCATTACTGCAACCCAAGCACTGCTTGAACACCTTTTTCTGAACCATTTTTTTGTTGTTCCATTGCGCATCATCATTTGTCCGAGGTTGGCAAAATGACTAATAAAATATGAAGACAATGCAATGGGAGTGGCTGAAATATGACAAGGTTAATAATTGTAACGTGGAACGTAGCGCGTTTCCTACGAATGTGGATTTCTCCTCGGGCGTAAGAAAAGTGCAGACATCGGCCGGCTGTTCGAGAGAGCGTTTAACCTTAATGACGTGTCTTTAACGACGTAAACCTGACTGACTGTTTCTAACGTTAGTGGTCCATCGTTTCTCACGATCCCGTTTCTAAAACCCCCTAAGGCATCCAAAGTCTTAATTATTACTCAAATCTTTATCACGCAACAATTCAAATATAACGATCGTAAATGTATATTCAAAAATTATAATCATTTTCAACAGTTTTCGCTAAGTTTCATGCTTTTTTGTTCTATTATACGGTTGCCATGGCAACCGTATGATCAAATTTGGACAAAAATAGTACTGTACATTTTTTTGGCTAAATTCACTATTGCTAATAAAAATAAAAAGTCATATGAAATATTAGCAAATACGGCCATTATTATACCGTTGCCATGGTAACCTTATAGTCAAATTTTGAGAAAAATAGTCTCATTTAATGTTTCAATTATACGGTTACCATGGCAACAGTATGGCCAAATTCACTATTCCGAATCAAAATAAACAATAAAATGAAATATCTAAAAATATGGCTAATACATGGCTGCCATTTGCAACTTTATGGACAGTTTCTGAAAAAATGATTGAATTATACGGTTGTTATGGCAACCATATGGCCAAATGCACTATTCCTAATAAAAATAAAAAGTCAAATGAAATATCTAGAAATATGGCCATTATATGGTTGCCATGGCAACCTTACAGTCAAATTCTGAGAAAAATAGTGTCATTTAACATATCAATTATACGGTTGCCATGGCAACCGTATGGCCAAATTCACTATTCCGAATCAAAGTAGAAATTCAAATGAAATATCTAAAGATATGGCCATTGTATGGTTGCCATAATAACCTTATAGTCAAATTCTTAGGAATATCGCACTCTTTGACATTTTAAATATACGGTTGCCATGGAAACCGCATGACTAAATTCACTATTCCTAATAAAAATACAAATTCAAATGAAATATCTACAAATATGGCCAGTATATGGTTGCCATGGTAACCAAAAAATTCATTACATTAACAAAATAATCAAATTAATTTTCTCTAAGAAATTAATTTTGTTGAGGAAAACTTCAATTATACGGTTGCCATGGCAACCTTATAGTCAAAATTGCAGAAAAATAATAACGTATAATATTTCAATTATACGGTTGCCATGGCAACCGTATAGTCAAATTCACTACTCAGTTAAAAACTTAAAAATTGATTAATTACCAAACAAGACATAATTGCACAAAATTGAAAAGAGTAACTTTAAATTGTAATTTGCAATAATATACACGCAAGAATGTTGAATAAGTTTGATGTTATTTATGGTTGACAGAGCGTTATAACTCATTGACAAAATGTCAGCCGTACAATTGAAATGAAACGTTAATTTGTGTATTATCCCACCCATTTGTCGATTTCTTTTCTTTTTCGTCACGTTCCGTGTGACTCACGCCTATCAATAGACAATTAACCGTCGAGAAATGTCATTTTGTTTTCTCATAATCTACGACAGACCCATTGTTTGCTGCGCCGGGTAATTAGCAATTTATACGCCGCTGTCTTTTTTCGTACCCTCAAATTTCCGTCACAATTATGGACCGGTGCGCGCATGTACGAGCCAAGTGTCGGCTCCTTCATACCGCGCGAACGACCAATCTGCATTTGTCCCGAGCAAAACTCATTGTCTCAGATGCTAATGCAAATTTCAACCTCTCTGTCGCGAAGAACGATGATTCTTTGACTTCAAAAAAGTCGTTTTTTTATTAGACATTCTCATGCATATTTGTCTTGGGACACTTTTGGTTAAAAATAGATTCGTATGGACCACCTAATGTAGTCAATAAGATAATTTGAAATAAAAATATTTTGCTTTTTACGGTAAACAGAAAAAAGGATATAAAATAAAGTAAAAAAAGCAATGTAAACAAATGAATGTATACAAAAAAGTGATTAAAACAAAGTTTTACATAAAAATGTAAACAATTCAATGTAAATAAAGCATAGTAAATAGTGCAAAGTAAACAAAGAAAAGTAAACAATGCAATATAAATAAAGTAGCGTAAACAAAAAAAATAAATATATCAGAGTAATTATAGAAAAGTAAACATTACAATATAAATAAAGCAAGGTAAACAAAACAAGTTGAATAAAGTCAAGTAAACAAAGCAAAATAAACAAAGCAAGGTAAATAAAGAAAAAGTAATTAAAGAAAAAAAAAACAAAGCTAGATAAACAAATCAAAGTAAACAAAGCAAAATAAAGAAAACGAGATAAATATAGTTGAGAAAACAAAGTAAAATAAACAAAGTAAGATAAACAAAGCGAGATGAACAAAGTAAGATCAACAAAGCAAGGTAAACAAAACACAGTAAATAAAGTATAGTAAATAAACCAAAATAAACAAAGCAAGGTAAATAAAGCAAAGTAAATAAGGAAAAAAAACAAAGCTAGATAAACAAAGCAAAGTAAACAAAGTAAAATAATCAAAGCAAAGTAAATAAAGCAAGGTAAGCAAAGAAAGATAAATAAAGAAATGTAAACAAACCCAATTTAATAATGTAAAGTTAACAAAGCAAAAAATACAAAGCAAGGTAAACAATGCAAAGTAAATAAAGCAAAAAAAAACAAAGCTAAATAAACAAAGTAAAGTAAACAAAGCAATATAATCAAAGCAAGGTTAACAAAGCAAAATAAATAAAACAAGGTAAATGAGGCAAAATAAATAAAGCAAGCTAAACAAAGCAAAGTAAACAAAGCAAAATAAATAAAGCAAAGTAAATAAAGCATGGTAAATTAAACAAAATAAACAAAGCAGAATAAATAAAGTAAGGTAAACAAAGAAAAGTAAACAAAGCAAAATAAACAAATTAAGATAAAGAAAAGAATGTAAACAAATCGAAATAAACAAATCAAATCACTCAAAATTCTTGATTAAAAAAACTGTAAATAAAATATGAATTAAGTGCTTTGACGTAACGAAATCGTATAAATGCCCAAGACGAATTATTAGCAATCGAAGCGGACACGCTCAATTAAACGTCGAAGGTTAATTTAATGCCACACGACCGGGATGTTAGACGTAAATGA
Source organism: Gryon sp. ZL-2020 (assembly GCA_022817425.1). Taxonomy (NCBI): domain Eukaryota; kingdom Metazoa; phylum Arthropoda; class Insecta; order Hymenoptera; family Scelionidae; genus Gryon; species Gryon sp. ZL-2020. Next base: position 10,581 of record JABFPJ010004338.1, on the reverse strand, counting down.
AGCAGACACACGCGAATCAGGCAGACGACGAGCGGACCAATTACACGATCGAAGAAACTTAGCCGTGTGTGTCCATTTCAGGAAACAAGACAATCCAAGAATCGCAGCGCTTGGTCCCCAGGGAAATCATTCGTCGTTGATTCTGTTATTATGACTTTAAAGTCGGACAGTTTTCTTTACGCGTGACAAATCAATCTCACGATATCGCCATTTTTGACTTCACTTTAATTGATTCATTGACTTTTTCGAAGTAACAAAAAAAGCTGGTTTCTCGTTTTTTTTTCGTTAGCAATTAAGCAACGTAAACAAAATTAGAATACACAAAAGAAAGTAAACAGTATAATGTAAACAAAATAATGTAAACAAAACATAGTAAACAACGCAGGTCAAACACTTCAATGTAAACAAGTAATATAAACAAACAAAGTAAATAAAGCAAGGTAAATAATATAAAGTAAACATCGTAAAGTAAACAATAAAATGTAAACAATGCATTGTAAACAAAACAATGTAAACAACGCAATGTAAACAATGCAGTGTTAAAAACGCAATGTAAACATTGCAGTGTAAACAATGCAATATAAACAATGCAATGTAAACAAAGCAATGTAAACAAAACATAGTAAACAACGCAGGTCAAACGCTTCAATGTAAACAAGTAATATAAACAAACAAAGTAAAAAAACAAAGTAAATAATATAAAGTAAACATCGTAAAGTAAACAATAAAATGTAAACAATGCATTGTAAATAAAGCAATGTAAACAACGCAATGCAAACAATGCATTGTTAAAAACGCAATGTAAAATTACAGTGTAACCAATGCAATATAAACAATGCAATGTAAACAAAGCAATGTAAGCAAAACAAAGTGAATAAAACAAAATAAACAACACAATATAAACAAAACAAGGTCAATAAAATGAAGAAAAATCGTGATTTGATTTGAAATTAGGTGGAATGCAAATGTAAACAGCAAAATTCGAATTTGATTGTCAAAAGTGTAATGGAAGAAATGGGGGAAAATTGATTCGAAAATATGATAATGCGAATAAATCGACAATGGTCGTGGGAATGCCGGGATTATGGAAGTCTGGCTTGGAACACTTTTGCAAAAAGCACTAATGATATCTGATTGCTCCTTATTCACGATGATACCCGGTGCTCGAATGCACGCTCCATCGTCGTGCAAAATGCAGCCTCGCCTCAGTCGCGATATCTGCCGTATATAATCGCTCTTTTCAGTTTGGCTGAGCCACGTTCGTCAATTGCTTCCAAATCCCCCCCTCCCCCGAACCGGGAATATTATCGATCACATTTCAATACCAATTAAAAGTAAATTTACAAAACGTACGCTTAGTGTAAAGACATAGATTCAGTAAATGGGAAACTATTTGGATGGTAAAAGTGATTATACGTGAAATGTGGATGAAGATTGACGCGATTTTGACTGGGTAAAGATTTTTCGTTCAAACAGATGGTAAAGTTATTATTATTCATATTGTCTTGAATATCATAATGAATGTCGATTTGGATGTCATCATAAATTTCATCATGGATGTCACAAGGCAAGTCATCATAGATGTCGGCATCATGTTACCATGGATGTCATGGGTGTCATCATGGATATCATTATGGATGTCACCATGAATGTTATGGATGTTACCATAGATGTTATGGATGTCATCATGGATGTCACCATTGATTTTACCATAGGTGTCACTTTGGATATCTTCATGCATATTAGGGTGAATGTTACCATGGATGTCATGGGTGTCATCATGGATATAATGGATGTTACTATGGATGTCACTGGTGATATTTTCATGGATGTCATGAGTGTCACTATGGATGTCACCATTTATATCACCTTGGATATCAACATGAACATCACAATAGTTGCATCCAACATCATCATCATTATCAACAACAACATCACATCATCATCATCAAAAACATCAACATCATCATCATCAACAACATCAACATCATCATCATCAACAAAATCAACATAATCATCATCATCAACAACATCAATATCATAAACATCATCATCATCAAGAACATCAACAGCATCATCATCCACAACATCATCATCATCAACATTATCATCAACATCATCATCATCATTAACATCATCAACATCATCATCATCAATATCATCATCATCCACAACATCATCATTAACATCATCAACATCATCATCATCAATATCATCATCATCCACAACATCATCATCATCATCATCCACAATATCATCATCAACATCATCATCATCATCAATATCATCATCATCAACATCATCATCATCATCATCAACATCATCATCATCAAAATCATCATCCGCAACATCATCAACAACATCTACATCATCACAACAACACCAAAAATAAAAATCACAATAATAACATCCATGTTTACATCAATGTTGAGTGAATATCATTGTTACATATCCATAAACTCTCATATAAATACGCATACATCTAAAGAGTGAAACGAAAAATCTAGACAGTCAAAATAATTATCCATTTGTTCGTCAGCGTAGTTATATATAGGATTTATAATTGAGATCAGCTTCAACATCGTGGGAATGATTGCGCGTAATGATTTTGTAGACGTGAATTACACGTCCGCAGGAATGAACTTGCATTTGGCTTCGTCTCCGCGCCAGTCCCACTGCCTTTGCCTTCGGATGCTAATTAACGCCACCGTGTTACGCGCAAAAAGTCCCGCCTCAAATCCGCAAAATGATTTACGGCGCCGCGCGTCTCGCGGTCTCAATATATACGCATAATTGCGTTATTCGCATACAAAATCACCGGCATAAATTATCTTTCGAATTATTATTCCCCACTCTTCCTTCTCTCTTTCTGATTAATTCGTAAGAATTTCATCATCGAAGAAAGCCAATAAATTTAACGTTTGTTTATAATTTTCGTTTTTTGATATTTGAATAGAAAAAAAAATTAATAAAATTAAAATATAAATAAGCATTATGAAAAGGAAAAAGTAAACAATGAAAAGTAAACAAAATAAAGTAAACAACTAATGTCAACAATGATAAGTAAACAAAGTAAAGTAAATAAATAAGGTCAACAATGAAAAGTAAACAAATAAAGTCAACAATGAAAAGTAAACAAAGCAAAGTAAGCAATAAAAAGTAAAAAAAACCAATGTAAATAAAGTAAAGTAAACAAAGAAAGTCAACAAAGTAAGGTAAACAAAGCAAAGTAAATAAAGCAAAGTATTCAAATTGAAGTACACAACATGAAGAAATAGTGAAAAGTAAACAAATAAAGTCAACAATGCAAAGTAAACAAAGTAAAATAAAAACAAAAAGTCAACAAAGTAAAGTAAACAGTGAAAAGTAAACAATAAAAAGTAAACAAAGTAATGTAAACAAAGAAAGTCAACTAAGTAAGATAAACAAAGCAAATCACATAATGCAAAATATACAAAATGAAGTAAAAAACATAAAATAAACATTGAAATGTAAACAAAGCAAAGTAAACAAAACAAGGTAAACAATACAAAGTAAACAAAGTAACGTAAACAAAGCAAAGAATGCAAATTAAAGTAAACAAATGAATCAAAACAAATCAAAGTAAACAATAAAACGTAAACAAAGCAATGTAAACAAATAAACATAAACAAAAGAAAGTAAATAAACGCAAATAAAACAAAACAAAGTAAAGAAAACAATGTAAACAAAGCACATTAAAAATTGGAAAAAAAATAATCCGTTTTTCTTTAATAGACAAATAAAATTGTATTCATATATAAGTAATATTATATCATGCAAATTGCAAATGACTTACGATTAGCGTCAAAATTAACGGTACAAGGAAAAGTGTATTTTACGTAATGTACTGATTAGACGCGATTATAAACAGCACTTTTAATACTCTTTTTTTTCCTGGCATAAATATATGTACCCTCACATAATATATATATTAAACGTGAATTTAATGGACGATTTTAAATTTTCCACTATTTACATAATTTATTGTTTGCAATTAACGCATAATTCAATTTAAATTTTCATTACTTTGATTTCAAAATTTGTAATTAAATCATCAACCTTTTTAATTAACAGTACATTATCCCTTTTTTTCGACATAAAATTACGCTAGACATTGCAATTAGTAATTAGAAAATAATTATTATATCAATTGCCATGATTTTTAATGGTCAATTTTAAAATCTCATACTGCGAGAACGTGCGGATTTCCCATTTTAAAGTATGTTTTATTTGAGTCTGGAATTCATAGATTCAAGAATTTAATCTTCCAATTAATTTTCGCTTGTTTTATTTAGAAATTAATAAAACAAATGGATAAATTCACTTCATCAGATTTTTAATTTCAAAGTCATAAAATTTAGTAAACAAAAAAAAATAAACAAACTAAAGTAAACACATTAAGATAAATAAAAAAAACAGTAAAACAACGAAATATAAACAAAACAATGTAAACAAAAGTAAGTCATCAAAGTAAAGTAAGCAATACAATGTAAACAAAACAATGTAAATAAAATAAAGTAAACAAAGTGAAGTGAACAAAATAAAATAAACAAAGTAGAATTAAAAAAGTAACATAAACAAAATGAAGTAAATAAAAAATTAAACAAAGTAAAGTAAACAGTGAAAAGTAAACATTGAAAAGTAAACAATAAAAAGTAAACAATGAAAAGTAAACAAAGTAAAGTAAACAAAATAAAATAAACAAAGTAGAAATCAAAAAGTAACATAAACAAAATGAAGTAAACAAAAAAGTAAACAAAGTAAAGTAAACAGTGAAAAGTAAACATTGAAAAGTAAACAATGAAAAGTAAACAATAAAAAGTAAACAATGAAAAGTAAACAAGAAAAAGTAAACAATGAAAAGTAAACAAAGTAAAGTAAACAAAATAAAATAAACAAAATAAACAAAATAAGAGAAACAGATCAAAGTAAACAATAAAATGTAAACAAAGCAAAATAAACAAATGAACAAGACTCTGATGAATTTCTTCAACTGCAATTGAAGGTCAGTTATGTGAAATTTGCACAATATCTCAAAGGATCATTGAAAAGGTGTTTTATATCTATTTGTACGAGGCCTTGTACGTTGACTATTGATGTTTACACTTGTGCATCGTAAGACAGCATATAAACTGCGCGAAATGCTGTCTGATCCACTAGACTTGTGTGTATATATGCTTTGGCGTCACCATCTCGCGGCCTACCGTTATACAGTTAACGAGCTACCATCGCCAGTGCACCGACGTCCCATTGCGCATGCACGAAATGTAAACGTGGGAACCGGAATTGGCTATTCTAGAGCTCCCAAAGATCCTCGTGTAATTCACTGCCAAGGGAGGCTACCGCGAGTATCAGATTTTGCGAAGCCCGCTACTTTGTCGCCGCGCGCGGTTATCGATCTCACGGCTTTAACCCCCCCCCATCCCCTTTCTAACTTTAGCGCGCGAATATCATTTTTATCATAAAAACATTATTTTGTATTTTTTAAAAAATAGTCATTTTTACAAATGTTTACTCAGAGCAAAAATGGTAAATATAATATTGATATTGAGTTAAGGTAATTTAAGGGCAAAGTAAACAAAGCAATGTAAACAAGAAAGCAGAAATGAAGGGCAAAGCAACGTAAACAAAATTGAAAGTACAGAAAAGAAGGTAAACGATCAAAAACAAACAAAATAATGTAAACAAAACAACGTCAATCAAATAAAATAAACAAACTAAAGTAAACAAAGTAAAGTAAACAAAACAATAAAAGAAACAACAATATAAATAAGAAAAATAAATAAAGTAAAGTAAACTAAATTCATGTAAACAAATCAAAGTAAATAAATTGAAATAAGCAAACTAATGTAAACATAATCATGTAAACAAAGCAAAGTAAACAATGCAAAATAAACAAAACAAAGTAAATAAAGCAAAACAAGCAAATAAAGAAAATCATGTAAACAAAGTAAAATAAACAAACTCAAGTAAACAAAGAAAAGTCAATAAGACAAAAAAACAATGCCTAATAAGCAATGCAATGTACTCAAAATAATGTAAACAAAGCAAAGTAAATAAAGCAAAATAAACAAACTAAAATAAACACAGCGAAGTAAAAAATGCAATGTAAACAAAACAAAGTAAATAAATCGAAATAAACAAACTGAAGTAAACAAAATTATGTAAACAATGCAAAATAAACAAGCTAAAGTAATCAAAATCATGTAAACAAAACAAAATAATCAAACTAAAGTAACCAAAATCATGTAAATAAAGCAAAATAAACAAACTTAAGTGAACAAAATCATGTAAACAAAGCAAAATAAACAAACTAAAGTAAACAAAGTAATGTAAACAAAACAAAATAAACAAACTAAAGTAAACAAAATCATGTGAACAAAGCAAAATAACTAAACTAAAGTAAACAAAATCATGTGAACAAAGCAAAATAACTAAACTAAAGTAAAAAAAATCATGTAAACAAAGCAAAATAAACAAATTTCGTTAATTTCTTCATTTTCCTAACATTTTTTATGTAATTCAATAAACATTTACATGACTAAACTTATTTTTTTTTCTTTCAGGTAAGTCTTTGAGCTGAAGCCACCTTTGAATAACCCCGAGTGATAAAGTGAGTAATTTTACAATTGAAAAAAAAGAGTCCTTTTTTTGTTCTCTAAGTGGTTAAAATGCATTTCCCGTGTACGGAACATTCCCGCAGCAAATTACGCGTAAATTCTAAGCATATCGAATGGGACGATTGAATAGTTTTATTGAAGTCTCGTTGGATTGAAAAATGCGTCTCTCGTGCGCACCTTTCACTTCGTTCATATTTCCAACAAATTACCCATAAATCTTGTATTAAATATTATGATTCTCTATAAAATCTTCTTGCCGATCATTCCGATGGATAATGAATACGCGTTTTAGCGACAATAACCGATTGATTATTCATCAACAATCTCGAAAAGCATTTTCACGAACGCTTAATTAGGTTTGATTGCTCGTAAACAAACCGGTCAATAAACCTTTTTATTGCTGGATCCTATTCCTTTTTTTTAATGAAAAATTGTTTCTAAAAATAGATGGAAAAATTTTTCGGAATGTCGTACATTAAAATAAACATTTTTTATTTTACTTTTTTTTTTCTAAATATAAATCAATATTCGAAAAAAATAAAATAAACAAAATGAAGTAAACAAAATAAAATAAACAAAATAATGTAAACAAAATAAAGTAAACAAAGTAAGATAATTAGAGTAAAATAAACAATGAAATGTAAACAAAATAATGTAAGTAAACTAAAGTAAACAAAGTAATGTAAACAAAACAATGTAAATAAACTAAAGTAAACAAAACAAAATAAACAATGTAAAGTAAACAATAAAATGTAAACAAAGCAAAATAAATTAAATAAAAAAATTAAAGTAAAGTTAAGAATTCAATGTAAACAAAACAATGTAATAAACTAAAATAAACAAAGTAAAGTAAAAAAAATAAAGAAAGTAAAATAAACAATGTAATGTAACAAATCAATTTAAATAAACTAAAGTAAACAAAGAAAAGTAAACAATTCCATATAAACAAAACAATGTAAATAAATTAGAGTAAACAAAGTAAAGTTTACGAAATAAAATATACAACGTGAAAGTAAACAATGTGATGTAAACAAAACAAAGTAGAATTAAAAAAGTAACATAAACAAAATGAAATAAACAAAAAAAGTAAACAAAGTAAGATAAACAGAGTACAAACTAAAGTAAAACCTAAAAAAAGATTTTTTTTATGAAAATTTTTAATTTTACTTTTGTTTAAATCTAAATTTAAATTTAAATTAAAATCAATATTGAAAAGTTTCTTTTTTGTAATCTTGATTTTAACTAAAAAAAATATTTTTTGTAATCTTGATTTTAAATTAAAAAAACAATAAATAAAGGTATATATGTACATAGACTTAACCCGTTTATTGGAATGGTTTGTCGATAATTCGCGATTAATAATACCAAGCAAAGTAAGCGATTAGTATCTTCGTGCCTGCGGCAGGAATTCGCGTTTTCCGATGCAGTCTTTTCCTATCGTTTTATGCATTTTGCTTTTTTCGCGCAATTTTTCTGACTTTGTTTGAGAATTGTGACACATTTGAAAGTTCAATTGCATTATGTTATGTAAGAAAATTATATTATTATAAATTAAATAATTTTTAAATAATACAAAAATTATTTAATTTTTATAAAAAAAATGTTTTTAAATATTTTTTTTTAATTTTTTTAAATAAGAAGAAACTTAATTTTTTATTGAAAAAAATAAATTAAAAATTAAATGATTTTTAAATAATAAAAACAATTAATTTTCTTACAATTTTTATTTAAAAAAATGTTTTTAAATATATTTTTTTAATTCCTATAAAAATCCCCCAAAAATTAATTCAGTTTTTTTTAATTAAAAAATTAAATTAATAAAAACATAACTTTTATTGCAGTTTGTCTATAAATTTGCATAAAATTATTTTATCTTTCACTTTTGATGAAAAGATTGAAAATATTTTTCAGTTCATGCGGAGATATTATGAACTGAGATAAGAAATATAGAATTTCAATATTCTGAAAAGAATAAAAAAAGATATGATGTTCGTCGTTGATTAATCTCACTGTCATGAGCCATTTTGCGAAATTGAACGAACGAAAATTTGCATCTTTTTCCATTTATATTGAAACTTTTTCTGGGAAATTAAGACATTAGCCTCGAAGTGTAATATTCACGCGATCAAAATCAGCCGATCGCTGATAAGAAAATCATTTCCGATGCCTAAAAAGGTGTGTTCGATCATAAAAATATTATCATATGACATATGAATATGAAAATATGTGTCAAATTGAATTGAATTTGTTGATTTATTTTCATTAAAAAAATTTTTTTAATTTGATTTATTTTAAATATTATTTTTTTTAATTTCAAATTTTTTTTAATTGTTTAATTTTGTAAAAAAATTGTTATAAAATTTTCCAATTGTTGATTTTTTTAAAGTTTCAAATTTTATTTATCATTTAATTTATTTGCATTATTTAATTGTTAACTAAAATTTTAACTAGATTTCTTAATTATTAATTTTTTAAATTAAAAAATTAAATTTTAGATAAAATTACTTCAAAAATTAAAAATGTTTATTTGTATAAATATTTTAATTAAATTTTAAAATATTTTTATGAAATATTTCATTTTTAAATAATTTTTTGAATTTATAATTATTGTAATTTATTTGCATTTTTTAATTCTTGAATGAAATTGTAATTTTTTCAAAATTATATTAAAAATAACAAAAATATTTTTTTATAAATATTTTAGTTCTATTATAAAATATAATTAAAAATAAATTTAATTTAAAAACATTTTTCGTTCAAATAATATTGTTGATAAAATTTAATTCAAAAGTATGCTTCCCACACACAAAATATTTTTCACTTATTTAATTGAAAAAATATTTGTTTAAAACATTGTAATTTATAATTTTGATTAAACTTTAAATTTTTTTGTAATATTCAATTTTTAAATAAAATTATAATTTCTTAATTATTTTATATTTTAATAAATAATTAAAATTTTTTCAAAATCAATTAATATTAAAAATTTGTTTTTTAATAAATATGAAAATAAAAATAAAAATAAATTACATATTAAAATAATTTCTTTTCGAATAATAAATTCGATAAAATGTGATCCAAAAATATGCAAACTTCCCACATGAATCATCCTTAATACATCGGGGGATTCCCTTTTAACCGCGATAATCCCGTTGAAAAAGTGATAAATACAGTATACATTTCTCATATATAAATTTGACGTATTCACGCGTCGGTGCTTTAAATCGAGCGTACGGCGTATAAAATGACTGAAATCTGGTTTGGCCGACTATGAATTTGTTTGCGAATCGCGCAATTGAAAGCCCTCCCCGACAAAAGACATAAATAGCTTGGCGAACGCGCGATTCCCACGGTTGCGGGCAAAATAACGCGTTTTAATCGCGGGATGAGCTCTTCTCGCGCGAGTTCAAACGCGCATGCGCGTATGTTGCCTGCGAAGCTAAGATCTTGTAAATCTTTTTCCGGGCCCTTTTTCAATGAATTACGACGGCGTATCGCGCTTGCGATATATTCCGGCGCTATTAACACTCGAACGCCGCCTCAATTACTCGATAAGACCCTTTGATAAGCTACCCAAGCAGAATCAAAGGTATATGTTATATATATGTGTGTAAACGTGTGTGTCGATTTGATAAAATTGATGATATAAATATGTCAAGTTTTGTATTTTTTTTATTTGTTTACTTTTTATTGTTTACTTTTCATTGTTTACTTTTCAATGTTTACTTTTCACTGTTTACTTTAGTTTGTTTACTTTTTTGTTTACTTCATTTTGTTTATGTTACTTTTTGATTTCTACTTTGTTTATTTTATTTTGTTTACTTTACTTTGTTTACTTTTCATTGTTTACTTTTTATTGTTTACTTTTCATTGTTTACTTTTCAATGTTTACTTTTCACTGTTTACTTTACTTTGTTTACATTTTTGTTTACTTCATTTT
>JABFPJ010004337.1:0-14032 GCA_022817425.1 Gryon sp. ZL-2020 | reverse complement strand
CAAATTTGAAAATATAGATGTCCTATCAGGGCCATTTTTGGCCCTTATAAGGACACCGATTTATCGAAACAAGTGTAAAAAATTCTAGAGAATATAGCCCTAGGCCACAAAAGTGTCGTCAGCTTTATATTTTTACTATATATATATTTGATGTTGTGAAACAAACATTTTAAGTCATAGCTTCATCACTTCGGGCCGGGGGGTGTTATAGGGATGCCATAAGGAATTTATAGGGGTAATAGGAGGGGTTCATAGGGCGGTCATAGAGAACACTTAGAGGATCCATAAAAGTATCTCGGGTGGAACCAGGGATTAAGTCAGGACTCATATGCGGTCATAGGGAGGGGGTCACAAGGTTTCGCCCGGGCGAAGTCGGGGCTTCAGCTAGTTTATTAATATATCTATATACAAGTTATATAATATATCATAATTAAATTTCTTGGTATATTTTTAATACATATATATAACAATGGCTATATTTAGCCACTGTTATATTCACTACATGTTCATTGCACAACATATAAATATTTATTATATAACTAAATGAATCCTCAGCTTCGCCCGGACGAAACCCTATGATCCCTTCCGTATTATCATCTATGAGACTCCCTTTTTATGCTCCCGCGGGGGCAGAAAGAGCTATGATACAGAAGATTGTTTTTCTTTTAGAATTAATTAGAACTATATTCCATCAACGTTTGATTGTAATCGGTTCATTAGATTTTACGTGATTGACATACAAACGAACATATTTATATTTTCATATATTAATATTTGAACTAAAGATACTAAAAAATATTAGATACGTTAATCGTATTTTAATAACTTGTATCATTAGTTATATATCATTATTTATTTTATGCAATTTCTTAAATGCAATAATAAATATTATTCAATTAAATTAAATCTTTTCTTTGAAAATTCTTCAAACTTTTACAGTAAAATTTCCATTTGCTTTTATTTTCTATTGCTTTGCTGTTTTATTGAATGTATATTTAATTATACGGTATCATAATCACCAAAAGGTATTCTACTTTCTACATTGATGAAACTTAAATGTTACATTTAAGTTTCTGTCTTACCTAACAGAGGGTGCCACGAATCAATAGACTTCTGTCAAATATAATATTTGGTAGATTCAACATCTCAATAGTTATTATTTGCGGTCGATAATATAGCTTTTATAAAGTAAACTTATCCTATCCTCCTCCTCCTAAAGAGAAAAAGGAGATGACAGATGTGAATTGGCTCATTGGCTGTATGTATCGAATCGAATCATTTTTATAGGCTAGCTTCACTTTCGTCAAATCTATTCTTATTCTGATTGGATGAATCTTGAGGGGCTTAAGCGTTCTCAAATAAAACACGAACAAGAATATTACTTTTTAGAATAATAATAAAGGACAGACTTATGTGGAATAGATTGTCTGTTCTTTATTATTTATAACGAGGTTATTAAATTACATATTGAAAGAATTACATAAAAGCACGGTCGTATATACAGATCTGGAAACTATACCGGGATATTGAAGCCGTTAAAGATCTTCGATTGCATAGTAACAGATTCTAACAGTAGGTGTCGCGCTTGTCAAAGTACCGTCAATAATTGACTTTTAAAATAATAAGAACTTAGCGAAAATTAATTAAATAACAAATATTTTGTTAATAATGCATATTTAAAAACCGTAAACATTTTCTTTCTCATATCACAATTTCAAATGATGCATAATGCAAGTATTACACTTGATTAAACGAAGAATCACATATGCACAATAGAAGTACTACGACCAAAGCGCCGCTGACGGATTTACTTTGAACTATCGAAATTCTGACACTTAAGAGCTTCAACTGTCCATATGGATTCATGCATACCACTGAAATATAGTTATACTGGAACGCTTACTGTATGCCTCAACCAATAAGTGGAAAGCGAGTAGAGATAGATAGATAGCGAGAGGCGCGACCTTCTTGTCTAACAATTTTCGCATGCGCAGTAAGCTAGAAGTACAGTAAATTTCAAAACTATTGTTGTAAATTCAATTATTGATACATATTTCGTGTTGATTTTTGTAAATTGTTTTTAATTTAATTGACATGAACTTTTCTAAGTGCCAATTATTTATATACATTTAAATGAATTTCGTTAGTAAATTTAGGAAAAACAAGTTTATACATTTATAGGTTAAAAAGTTTACGTTTAAACTTTCTAACCAGACTGTACGACAAAGACAGGTGGTACCCTCACAATTTTCTATCTCTACTCGCGAACGGTCAGTCAGTGCCTGTTCCAGTATACCTATATTTCAGTGATGCATACAGTTTCCAGACCTGTATATATGACCGTGCATAAAAGTGATGCGCGTAGCGCATCAGGTCTCTATAGTTTTATATTATATTTTATATGTTTAAAATAATAACTCGTTGCTAACTTCACTGCGTTATATGAAATATAACTAATTGCAACTTCAGAGAGAGAGAGAACTTTGATTTTTAAATATAGATGGATTATTATTATTATATTTTCTAATTATGTACATTCTAAAAATACAGTATGCAATTTTTTCAATTAATAACGTTTTACTATATTCAAATAAATCAAAACAATCTTATACCTTCTTTAATTATCTCCTGTGGAATAAATTCTATAGTACATACCCTGTGGCTACTTCCATCGTTGGATCCTATGTTGGTACCAACGTTGGATATAATATGAGATCCTATATTGGATCCATTATTGTAACCAATATTGAATCCAACGCCAAATTCCATTATTGGATTCAATGTTGGAAACAATGATGGATCCAACAAATGTTTGTAGCATTTTCCTGCATAATTTTACAATAAATTTTACAGTAATAATAAAATGACTTTTAAATATAAGTCTAAGAAATGTAGCTACTAAATTTGGGTAGTAATGATTACTTTTGAATTACAATATCTTCAAAATGAACCTGTATACCGTATTTATAGATATGAAGTAATTTAACTGATATTTATTAATAATAATTAAAAACTTGTCTTTTTGTAAAAATAACTTAAAAAAACGTATTGTAAAGGAATTCATGTTGTTTTAATTTTATTATTGAAATTATTTACAAATTTTCTAAAACGATCTTTATATTATATATATTAAAATTACGAAAATGATATAATTTAAATGTCATATTATATTTACAATTTGATTTTCCATAAAAAGAATTCTCGATACCTTAAAAATGACACAAATTCGGTATTACAATTATGTAGTTTACATCGTTTACTTTTACATTAACACATGGTTTCCAAATTTCGTCAGTTTTGATACAACGGTTTTCTAAATGTATGTATGTTATTCTTCTGACTTGATTAAACGATTCGAATGTTTCTACAGTTTCAACGTCGTGTACAAGAGTTACTTCTTTTCGCGTAGAAATATCAATTAAAAACTTTTTACATTGTACAATTGTATTGTTCTTCAATATTGCAAACGAATTGTCTGATCGTCGATTTTTCTTTTCACAAGTGACATAGGCGCAAGTATTTTTAATTATTCTATCATATTCTGCTGTACTGCTTTCAGTCAATTGATAACGCTGTAAAATTTCTGGACTTGTTAAATGTGGTTTGCCCATATATCTACATATTTCACTTTTTAATGTAAATTTTACTTTTCGTTTTTCTAAATTTTCTACAACATTCTTTGCAAACTTTGAAGTAAATCTAAAATCAACATGTTCAAGAATAAACTGAACGCTTCTTTGAAACTGGATTTGTCTTTGAATTTGAAATACTACTCCATTTGCTGCATGAATTGTTTTCACGAACTTTCCATTTCCATTTTCGAACGGATATCCGTTATGTGCCCATAATGGACCCCAATTAAAAACGGATTCTGCTGTATGAAGTAACAAGTGCATATTGATGGTCATTGCTTTTTTTCCGTATAATTCTTGTGCTTCAAAGACAAATTCATGTAGCAAAGTATTTGCATGATTGATGTCTGCAGTACTGAGTTGATTTTGCAAAAGAATATGTAAAGCTTTTATTAATTGAGACCAATGATTCAAATATTTTTCTGGCAAACAGCCTGATAATACTGGATAACTGAAAAACAAAATCCAGTTTTCCCATTCTCGCGCCTTCCAATATTTGTAATATTTTATTGATCTCGATAATCTTCCAACTTGAGTATGACATTTTATTCCATTAATTGCATCATTCACTTTACAAATGTCGCTCTGTTTAAGTGAATATGGTTTTCTTCGTTCAATAAACCAGTATTTTGCAATTTGCTTACCAATACCGAGTAATATGCTATGCATATAGTCTACTGTGAATCCATTTACAATATCAAATTTCGGCAGTTCAGTCAAAGGTGATTTGTATTTAAAACCATGACACTCATCGACTGATTTTCTATTATGTATAACATTTTCTATATCTATCAGAGCATCAGCTTTATTTCGTGGTTGTGGATGATCTTCTAAACATGGATATATCATACTGTGATTATTATGATTCCATTCTCCCGGATGTGTACACCAATTACAGCCAAAATAGCCATTAAATTGTTTTAATCCTTGTAAAGGGGCACGAGCGACTGTGTCGACACAACAACATATGGCGTAAATATGTATATTCTTTTTCTCATTTTCAATTTTGCATTCAATTCCTGTTTCTGATATATTATTGATGAAGTCTACTATAGGTTTCACGAATGTTCGCATATTCGGTTTATCTTTTCCAAACCATAATCCACAAAGAATGCTTTGATTTAATCGAGATTCTATTGGGATTTCATTTATTAACAGTTGAAATGGCCAAATGGACAACGTTGAGCTTTCAAATATTGGTGATCCATCAGTGTTAAAAGTTACAGTTGCGTAGTCTTTTTTGTCACTTGGTAATGTATTTACAAATTCTTTGTACATTTTACCATCACAAATATCAGTAAAAATACCTTCTTCGCACGTTCGGTTAACAACAGAATTGTAATATATATCATGTTTTTCCAAAATGCACTTAATGTCAAATGATACGTCCCACGTAATAAAAAAGTCTTTATCATTTAAGTGTTTTGTATTCACTTCGATTTCACAATTACTACACGTGACTATATAACTTTCATCTTTTCTCGTACTTTGTTTACATATATATTCTTTGCATTTAGAACATGCAATGTGTATCTCTCCTTTACTATCGGGATTAAACATTCGATTAAGAAGATAGGTTGTATCTGGCAAGATAGGTTCAGCAAAAATAGCATTGACTAACTCAAATAATTGTATTATTGCTGCAAATGATAAGTGATTTGTAATTCCATACTTGAGCAGCATAATCACAATGTCACCTCGACTTCCTGTTACAGGTGTTTCAATTGTATCAAAAAAGTTGACTTTTTGCATATACCCTTGAAAGTAAGAAAACATTTCTGTGTCCTGCGAAAGATTTTGTGATGTTTCTGAATCTGTGTTAGATTCATATCGCACTGAATCTTCGTTTACTGGATCAGCAATTGGATGGGCAATTGAATCAGCTGTGGAATCAGTAATTAGATCAGCAGTTGAATCAGGAACTGGAACAGCGACTAGATCCAAATTCTGTAAAGATGAATTCGTTTTACAAATCTTACTAATGAAATTATTATAATTAGTATTTAAATGTGATTTAAGTAATATTTAAAATTTTATCTATTATGTAAGCTGAAAGACAGTTTTCAACTAACGTAGCACATCTCCAATTTTCTAATAACAATACCAAAATGTATTGTCACATTGATAAAGATAAGTCTTCTGACATTGAAAGTGTACATTTTTATTCGAATTATTGTTCTTAAATAAGATGTTTTTCATTATATCCTTATATATTCACTTATCTAGTACCTGGCGGTGCAGAAAGGTTTTTTCATTTTGTACTTGCTCAGATACACTACCGTGTCTCTAGATTAGAAATTGAAGATATACATAAAAATACAAATCATATATATCTTATATATAAATCGCATTGAACAATTAACTACTAAATTCAGTGCTGGATTACCCATTAGGCTATACTAGGCCATGGCCTAGGGCCCCCAAAGATTTGTTTTATACGAAAATTTCTTTGTCTAATTTTCAATTACTTGAAAAAGAATTGTTTGTCTAATGTTTGAAAAATTACTCCACAAAATTTATTCATTAAATAAAGATTGATAGTTATTCTAAATATATTTCTTATTTAACTTTTTTGTCTGTATTATGTAATTTTTTTATTATTTATATTTATCATTTCATTTCTTTTTTTTTATTTTATTTTTTCTTCTAAAGTTTTGTTGGAGTTTGAAATATCCGCATTTTCAAGATCGATCCCGTGTCCTCAAGGTGACAGTCCGTCATCTTACCAACAATGCTAGCACGCGTCAGTTAAAAAAAAACGTATTGGGACATACACTTATCTGTTGCATCGAATATTATTAAACTAATTTAAATGATTATTATATATCTTGAGATGAAAAAATACCTATGAAATAAAAGCAGACTACTGCCAATAATAATAGGTTTACGAGCTAATATGGTAAACTTCATTATAATATTATTTGACGTGTATCACTTGTTATACATTGCTTTTGCAAATTCATTCTTTCATTTGAAATTGTGCGCTAAAAAGTTAAAATTTGCTTACAGTATAGCCCTAAATGTTGGTTTTAAAAGAATACACTTTTATTTCTTGTTTATGCTTGTTTCTTTAATTGTGTTTTGTGGACATTTTGATATTTTTCGATATAATAATTAAATTTGCAATTATTGTTGAGTGTAAAAATCTTTGCTACAGGTAGGTATCATTCACTAGTCATATATTTTATAATTCTTATAAAATGAATCTATAATTTATAAAATTAAACTAAAATAACTACACAAAATGAATTAACATTCTCGTGTTCAACATTTTGTCACTTTTTTGTCACATTTCATTTCTTGTAACTAAGAAATTTGATTCTCTGACAATTTAACAATGGAATATTTGAATTCATTCATTAATAACATAAACAATTTTTCATTTATTATTTAGTTTTTACTTATCCATATTTTAATTCATTAAAAATAACCATCTAATTATTATAACTGTATTTATTATATAAATATTTAGTGTGATTATTTTTAGTGTAAAATAAACAATGAATTAATGTTGAATGAATTTGTATGTTCGGGTTTTCAATATTTGTTATATGATGACAATAGAAAATTGTTTACATTTTTAATTTATAGTACATAATAATGTATTTTTTCATTTATTTAGTTCAAATGTCACGTATTTATGCAAGTGCGGAAAAGAATAGAAAGAAAAAGAAAAAGAATGAAAAAAAAATATATATATATATATTAAAAACAGGGCCCCCAACAATGAAAATGCCTAGGGCCCCCTATTGGGTTAATCCGGCACTGACTAAATTATAAACGCAATGAACACTTGAACCACAATGCACAGGAATTTAATACTAATAAGGGGAACCGTATGTTTATCTAATGATTGAATGCAGTTATTACTAACGACAACAAAAAACCAATTACTTTAAACAATCACTTTTAAGTTTAAGTGTGTGAAGAAAAGTAAAGCTTTCTTTGTTGCATTTTTAATGTATAATTATTAAAAGAATGTAATGTCATTCATCTAACTTACTTCTCCAGACGGGCTTTCATCCTATGAAAAAAAAATTTCATCTGAATGCTGCAAACAATGTTGCTGTTCACTGACCTCATCGTCAGGTACATTTAAAAATTCATTACAGCCGATAGAAAGATTCTCATTGCCCAAATCTTCGGCATCATCAGCAGATTTGTCTATCTATAATAAAAACATATTTAAAAACACATTCAAGGTCTTTGAATTACAATTTAACTAAATGTAATATATATTATGTTTCCAATAATACTTTGTGTAAATTGGCATTTAGTATAATTAATTTGTCTTATTTTCGAAGGCATTGTTAAAAATGATCAATTTATTCACAACATTCTCACTCAAAATCAGTCGACTTTAATTCGAGACATTATCAAAAATGAGTGTTTTCTGAATTTTCACCCACCCTTTTCCTTTTTTTTGTTAAGCGATTTTCTTTTTCAAATCTTCTTCTACTTGTCGAAGGCACAGGTTCACCCGCAGTATCACGATCAATATATTTTTTGTATTTTCCTTGACTGCTACTCATACTTACGAGATGAATGCTACAATAAACACATTAAATATAAATTATTGAAGAAATATATATGCATAACTAAATTTTGTCATATTTTAATATAATAAACAGATACTTTAGATATTGTTAATTAATAAGTAAACTTGCTTTAAGTTTACATAATACAGTTAAAGTACAAACGACTTAAAAACACGATAACTGTAAGTTCAAATATATTAATTTCGTCGTAAAAATGTCCATATTCTTATGCTTTAAACGTGATTTCAGATTGTGACATCAAAGTTCTAAAATAAAATAAATAAATATATATATAAATATAAATCTTTTAATAATATATATAACATGATAGCCACTTTAACTTATTACATAAAATATAAATATAAGCAATTTTTATATAAAAAGATTGAAAATACAAAAATTTGAAGGTAAACTTTGTAAAAGATATTGCATTGTAACCGGTAGAACAGTGCTAAGATATAATTGCTATAATTTAATTGCACTTCATTTTTTTATTTTTAATTCATTTCTCTATTTTTTGATTCCGTTACGTTTCTGGCTGAAAACTAAAATAAAAATTTATAATATGGTCGTATTGTGATATTCATATTAACTAGATTTTTTTTTATATTTCATTATTATAATTGAAACTTTTTAATATAAAAATTATGAATATATTTATAACTTTCGTTTGAATCTGTCTAATGTTTAAATTGTGCATTATTTTGAAGTAACGTTACACATTAATGATAAAAATAGTAAGGCTGCTTATAACTGAAGTCATTGTGTATCATATTATTATTTTAATAGTTTTATTGAATCTCATCTTATTATAAATATCTTATAACTGTAAAACGATATGCAGTATGTCCAAATTATGCAATCTTATTAATTTTTAAATAAAATGTCCAAATACATTTTTAATTGAATATAATTTTTTATTTGAAAATATACCTGCAGTTTTATTAAATAAAATAATATTTGTATAATATCCTTTGGTCTGCTTCTGTTGTGCCTTCTATTACCAAAATCGTTCATAATAGTGTATTATTATTTATGGGTGTGAATATAATATTGTTTGATTCATCTACACTCTCCTCAAAAGACAATATTTCACGAACAAAGTAGTAGATGAATTTTTTTGCAATCCTTTCCTGTATTTGTTATCTGAAATAACAAAATACCATTCAATATTACAATTGATTTAGTTTTGAAACATAATGCAATTAATAACTTATCCATATAAATATATTTACTTGAAATTATGTTGGCGAGGTGTATTAGCTAAAATTCATCAAACCTTTTTTAAAGAATTTGAATTAAAAATTTTGTCAGTTAAAATTACAGACAATTTTTTGCAAAACACTTAACACTTTTCCTAATTTGCTTTTTGTTCCTGTAAAATAATATTTTTGAGGACACGATTAAATTATTTTAAATCAAACTTATATTGGTTTGCGAGAAATTGATTCAAACATGTATGTATTCATTATTTCAATATATTTAATTCAATTTACAAAAAGAAATAAATATCATGCGTAAGGTTACCTTTATGTTTAGAAATTTATTAATTGTAAATCGGCGCGTCATGTAGAAGGATTTATCATATTTGTACATGCATAATCATTTGATTCAACAAACGTGATTTGAGAAAGAAATTAAAAATATTCAGTCACATCAATCTTCTAATTATCAGGAATTGAAAGTAAACACCACGTTCAGATAGCGCCATGCAGATTCTGTTTTACTTTAGAATATATTTTTGTAGCAATCAAGAAAAAGTTGCTGTCTTCTTTTTTCATTTTGGAACCAAGAAAGACATAATAACAGATTTAAGAACTTGGTGTATTATTTAAGAACGCAACATAAATAAATATATATGTATATATTCATTGTATGATAATACGTGCCAGTAATGTTTTGAGTGAGAAAGATTTAAAGAGAGACAGAAAGATAGAGAGAGAGAGAAATGTACGGAAAGCAGTTCAAATTTGTTAATGTAAACAAACAGGTGTAACGAGAAATGTTAGAAATTTGACGAAACAAAGGTTGTGATGTGAAATTGCATAAAGTTAGCCGAAAATTACAAAGTGTCTCAACGTTAGTGGAAATAAAGTGGTAAATATGTATATCGCATATAATGTATAACTCGATTTTTAATATTTTTAAGAATCATTTAAATATATATTATTTGTACGAAAGTAATAAGTTATAATAATAATGGCAATATTATGATTCACATGTTTTTATGATTTATTTATTTTCAGCAACTTTTTTGATTAAACTATTGACATTCGATTTTTCTTGATAAAGATGTCTAAAAATTTGAAATTAATTGCCGATATTGTGCGATATGCTTATGTGGGTTTTCCGGATAGTAAAGTGGAATCCATTGTTCCAATTACTTTTATAAAAAAACTTAATCCTGTAAATACTGAAGATTATGATTCGAAAAAAAAATACAAAATAAAATTATCGCAAGATGGTGATTATACAAATGGATTCATCATGATGCTAGCAGGTATATTAATATTACTTAAAATAAGTATTTAATCTAAAATAAATTTGTAATATATAAATAATATATATATATATATAAATATATATATTATATCTATATTATATATTATTATTATATTATTATATACTATCATTATTTGATATTTAAAAAATTATTTACAAATGAAAACATACAAAGTATTTTGTTTAATTTCAGCTACAGAAAACGAGATATATAATCGTCTGCAAATTGGTCCACGAAAGAGACGTCCTACTGCAAGAATCCTTAAAAGTGCCTCCAAAAGTAGTAGCAACGAAGAAAGGAGTATGACTGCAGAAAATAATGATGGACATATTGAGAGCGCAAGTACTGAAGAGATTGACAACGAAGGAAATTCTGACAATGGAAGTGAATCTACAGAACTGGATAGCGCGTCAGAAACTGATGAAAGCATTTATTTAAATCGAAGAAATGAAAGGGTAATCAGCGTAACTGTAAACATATCATCGCAGCTTATTTTCTAAACTATAATATTTCCACTATTTTTTAATTACTTAGGGATAATATTATAATTGCATCATGTCTTTTTTTATATTTATTTGACTGTTTCTCACTTTATATTTTAAAATAAAAAAAGGAAAATATTATATTTATTTAATATAAAAAAATAATGAAATTTAAAATTAAATATTTGGAAATACATACTTTGTAACTATTTATGTTGTACATAAATTTCAATAACTTTATGTTTTGTTCAGGATACATTTGATTACTTTACATTTATATTAATTGTTTATCATTTGATTTTGAAATCTATATTTCAAACTATTACTTTTAAATTTTAATTAATTTACAGACAAAAAAAGTGTACGAATACCGTAAGAAACAATTCATGAATAATCTGCAATTATTTCAAACGCATAATGCAAAAGAACTTGAATGTGGACCTTCAACGGTAATAATTTGGAATATGTTTCTTTATTACATTTACTGATTTTAGCTGTATGTAATTGTTCATAATTGATATATTCTGTTGTACATTTTAGAGTATGAATGTTCCGGTAATCACGTTACCGCAAACAAATATTGCTTCGGCTTTTACTTATGTAAATCCGATTAACGAATTCCCACTTTGTTCTTCACCTCTGCATATTCTTCGTGACAGTCCATCAATTGAAATGCCATATGAACGTATGACACAACCAACCAACGATCCAGTACAAATTTGTACAGATAATGCTGCACATTCTCCGCCCGCAAATGAATCCCCAATATTAAATAGGAATCGTGTACGGAGGTCGCTTTTCCAGAAAAGAAGACGACAACCTGTGATTGACTTAAATTCGTCTCCAGAAGTAGGTGTAAAAATCGACAATGTGCATGCTTCAATCGACGAATTTCTCGAAAACAACGAAATGATAAACGATAACAGCGAAAACGGCGGAAGTGTCCAAAATGATCAAACACTTGAAAATGGCGAAGGCAACGAGAATTTAAATCGAGAATACAATGATGTGTCTCGTGTACGTAGTGTCAGAACTTTAGATATAATATTCCTACATATAATTAAAATAATTTTGTAATTATGTCAAATACAAAATATAATAATTATAATTATAATAATAAAAAGAGAGGTTTTGCATTTTTTAATTTTCATATTTTTTGATAAATAAACAATTTAAAAATAATAAAATGCAACAAAATATTAATTGCAATTCATTTTTGAGATTTGTTTAAACAAATTAAGTAAAATTTTCTTGTTAAATATAATATTCATATGGTTAAGATAAAATAGGATTAACATTTAATACATTATTATTTACGAATATTAACATTATCATGTATTTTACAGGGTCAAAGGCATGTGCGTTTTCCACGTAATTCCGATGCTAGACATGACGATATGAATGAAGACGTTAATATAGATCAACACGACAATCAAATTCTGAATCAGCAAATTCGAATCATGGAAAATGCAGATATCGAGTATAGAAACTATGAAGTCGTTGATAATGAGGTATACATACATCGCTTTAAAAGGAATCTATACGATGCTTAAAAGTTAATGATATGTTCAAACAATTTATATAAAAACCTATATAATCAATGTTATATCGAATTATACAAACGGATATAGAGATATTAAAGTTTCCGCAATAAAACAAATTATGAATAAAATAATACGAAACAATCAATATATAAAAAAACGATCTATATAAACGAAATATGAATAATATTATTTATACTTTGTTTAATTTTTATCTGAGTTGCTATTGAAAAACAAAATATATTATTTTAACAATCGAAACTCGTACATTGTGTAATGAATAAATACAATAATAACACATTATATTTTCAAATATTACAATAATAGTAGTAATTCAATTCATAAATTATAGTTATTCATTGTTATTGGTTTAACTACACATATATTGGAATGTAATATATATGTATATAAAGTTTTTTATCAAATATACGTGTTTTCAGATTTATTTAGGAGACGGCATTTTTATTAATCAAGAAGCATGGGAGTTGATTGAAACCGCAAAAAAGGATTCTTTATTCGTAAAGAATTTAGCCATGTCAATCTGGGGTACAAGAAAATTGCTGACTCGTTGTGTCAAACCGGAACGAGCAAAATACCGAAAAGTCAAGGGCATCAATTCTCCCGTGAAAAAATTCACGCCGAAGAAATACGTTGTATTAAAAAGTAATATGTTTATTCACATTCTATCATATATATATATGTATATATATTGGATGTATATATATTATATATACATTCAAGAATAAATGAACTATAGATCCTCGAAACACTGTCATAATTAGAGCTCAGTTGACCGTTCACTAAAGTTGAAAGTTTAAATAATGTTTTATGTAAAGTAAATATAAGTCAAAGTATATTGTACTCAAATACATACTGAAACTTAAAATTCATTACTTACTTTATTTACGTTATTTTTTTTTGAGAAAGTATATATCACAAAAATCAATTTTCAAAAAGATATTAAAAAGAAAAAATGTATAAGTTTCAGAAAGAAACTTCACGAAAAATATATGAAATTGTATTTAAGTAAGAGTGTAGAAATTTTAATAAAAACTCATTTCTTATAGACAGCAATCATAATGTCATTATTATAGATGAATAATATAGTTCATACAATCTATTGAAAAAGTTTATTTTAGGAATTATAGAATGCATTAAAAGATAATATTCATTCGTGTAAAAGCATCAACAAAACGATCATTCATACACATTTTAATTTGATTATACAATTTCTTTCTATTTTGCAATCATTTTACTTTTAATGTTTATTCCTATATATAGTTACAACCGTAATCTTCTTTAGCCCTTTGCACCATTTATACTATTTTTTCAAATT
>JABFPJ010004336.1:0-14033 GCA_022817425.1 Gryon sp. ZL-2020 | reverse complement strand
ATTACTGGAGAACCAGTTGGGTATTACTGGAGCATTAATGCGGCGATAGTGGAGCACTAGTGGAGTGCTAAGGGGGCACTAATTGGGCACTAGTGGATCAGTAATGGAGCACACTCCATTGTTCAATGCCACTGATATGCATATTAGTGAAGCACTAGAGGGGTGCTAGTGGAGTACTAGTGGGGCGTTAAAGGGGCATTAGTAAGGCATTAGCGGGACACCAATGAGGCACTGATAGGGCACCAATGGCGCACTAATAAGGCACCAGTGGGGCTCCAGTGAGGCACTATTTGGACAATAGTTGGACTAAAAAGCACTGATGGGGCGTTAAGAGGATACCAGTGGGGCTCTATTGGAGCTCTAGTGGGACGCTAGTGGAGCACTAGTGGGGCACTAGCGGAACACCAGTGGGTCACTAATTGGGCACTATTGGATCACACTCCGTTGCACGATCCCGCTGATATGCATATTAGTGGGGCGACAATGGAGCACCAGTGGGGTACTACTGGAGCACTAATGGGGCATTAGTGGATCATTAGCGGGATACCAATGGGGCACTGATAGGGCACCAGTGGGGCACTATTTGAACAATAGTTGGACAAATAACTGGTGGGGCGCTAAGGGGCACTAGCGGGACACCAGTGGGGCAATAATTGGGCACTAGTGGATCAGTAATGAAGCACACTGCATTGCACAATCCCGCTGATATGCATATTAGTTGGGCAACAATGGAGCACCAGTGGGGCACTACTGGAGCTATTCTGGCCACTAATTGGATAATAGTGGGGCGCTGGTGCACTGTAAGAACATTGCACAAAAAAATTCGAAAAAAATCTAACTGTATTCCGTTTAGTATTATAAGATTGCCTGTTTGGTATCCCGTTGTTGCTTAGCGGCTGAATAGAAGTATTTTTCGATTAATGTCCGGCAAATAATGGAGCAAATGTTTGAACTTCGGAGATATAATCTTTTAAACTTGATGTTCTTATTATATTACGTTGTTAATGACGTAATCACTTAATAGGATGTTTCTTGTTATTTGTTAAAATATTAATTATTTCAAATTGTTTGAAAACTTTATATTCATTTACAAAAATTACGCTTTTGACAAATGGAAGTTGTCATTTAGCTATATGTTTTTTGCACTTGCAAGTTCGAAACGCCCGATCTCTTGTGTAGTTTCGTATTTGCAAATATACGAAATTACAAAATGAGTATACGAATTATGCTCAAGAATTTGTGTCTCGCGAATGGATAATACGGGTGAACAACTAGTGAATTTGTTGTTTGGATCGGCGAATTGCTTCAATTAATTAATAAATTAATGGACGGATCAATTCCTGATATGACTTTTGTTTAATACTCGAATAACGGGAAGATTGCTTTTGTTGATCAATGAGATCAATAGCTGGATCAATCCCTGTCAGCTTTGTAGGACACTATTATAGAACACACTTATAAATTATAAAAGAAAAATTGTAGCTTGATCCGTAGAAATTGGGCTATTTCTGTAAAAACCAATGGACATGTTGATGAATTTGTGCCCAATTAGTGTCCATCATCATAGTATCATACTAATGCCCCATCAGTGCACAATCAGTGCAGTATAAGTGCTCCACTATTGACCCACTAGTGCCCCAAAAGTGCTCCAATACTGGTACCCCACTGATGCCCCACTGGTGCCCCACTGGTGCTTCAATAGTGCCCCAATGTAACCTTACTCGTGCTACACTCATGCCCTACTGGTGCCCGAGTAATATGTAATATACATAATAATGGAGCACCACCTGTTACCTTACTGTTGCACCACTAGTGCCCCACTCGTGCCGCATTAATGCTCCAGTAATACCCAACTGGTTCTCGAGTAATGCCCCGCTTGTGCCCCAAAGGTGCCCCTTTAGTGCCCCACTAATGACCCATTATTGCGCAATCTACTTTATCACCTACTTGGAGGATTCTCAAACCCATTAGGATTCCATAAGTTTAATCATATCCCGCAATTCAAATATCCATTTGTCGGACTTGAAATTTTGTGTACACTTTAATCACAACATTTGAAGCATACCTATATAATTTCAGCTTGATTGGTTTTGCGGAAGTGTCTGATAACACGTTTTCAACATGAAAATTTGTTAGAATCCCGATACCGCTATGATGTTAATGATTTCCCAAAACTCAAAAATCCATTTGTCGGATTTCAAATTTAGTGTACACTTTATTGACAACCTTCTGATCATGCTGTAAAAATTTCAGCTTAATTGCTTTTGCGGAAGTGTCCGAAGTAATAACACGTTTTTGAAAAAGAAATTGTAGCAAACCTAAAACCGCCATAAGCATTTCCCAACACTCAAATATCTATTTGTCGGATTTAATATTTTATCTATTGATTAAATACACGATGAGCAATGTGTAGTTAATTTTTTAGCTAGTTTTATATCGCGGAACACAGTAATGCACTGCTGCGTGATCGTGTACAACGATCTTGACAATGACAAATTAAGAGCTAAATTTTGTTGATTATTCCATTATTAAAATCTTTGCATTGAAACCCGAAAATAAATATTTTCAGGTTTTTTTTTATTAATTTTTTCATGCTATGCTGCATTTTTTAACATATTTTTATTTTATTATGAATATAACCTTTAACTGTCAAGGTTGTGTGTGATCTCTGAACATAGCGATTTTCGAATATTTATATCACACATTCTCAAATTTCATCAGATCTTCAAACTCGTATATTTTTTTACACAAATCATTAACAAATTTATTAATATGACCATTAGTCTTACAAAATTTTCTAGTTTCAGCAGTTATAAGCATGTCATACATTTTTGTAACACCCTGTATATATTCTTAATACATTTTTAATATATTTTTAATATATTTTTAATATAGGAATATACACTGAGAGAAAAAATATATCAAAAATTGCTAGACTCTGTAGCAATGTCAGGACAAAACAAAGTATTATCAAAAAAACTCCTAGACTTTTACGTAATAATAGCTGTGTTTTCAACAAAATAAAAAAAATTTTATCAAATATTATTGAAAATACAATTATTATTACTAAAAAGCCTAGTAATTTTTTAATATTATTTTGTTTGTCTCGACATTGCTATAGAGTATAGTAATTTTTGATATATTTTTTCTCTTAGTATACTGAGTATAATTGCAAAAGGTAAATTTGGAGCATTTTTTAAAAATATATTAAGAATATATTTTGAATATATTAAGAATATGTCATGAATGTATTATGAAAGTATTACGAATATATCATGAATTTATTCAGAATATATTCGCAATATATTTTTCATTTTGCTAGGGATTTTCATTTCATTTGAAATTAATAACGAAAAGGTCTGTACATGTCTTTAAAAGATCATAAAGAATGTATTTCTGACTTATACAGACTAAAAAAACATTTTTAATTAGGAAATACAAACGATGTTAGTTGATCATATTTCAATTGAAAATGCATTAAAATGTTTATTTACCTGAAATGTCGGTTACAAAATGCGGATATTTGTTTAGAAGAGCCTGTCTTTTTGACCAATTGTAATCTCGTTGCCAATATGTTATTATTTTCTTCAAATAATCTGTAGATATGCCATATGTCCATCCTGCACCTTCTAAAGGTTTGACAAAATTGCGTGTATTCTCCAGACGCTTATTCAAATCATCTATGACCTATAAAGTAAACAAGATAAAGATTAATGGATATGTCTTTTTTTGCAAAAGAGTAACATTTGTTATTATAAATAGATTGCGTGATATAACTGTAATTAATTTGCGTTATGACTTGTCATAAGAATGAAAAACAGATTTTACGGTTGTAAAATTTTAAGTTAAACAAAAAATTATATAAAGCTTTCTTGGATACTAGAAATCCTTTAATTTTTGACTATTTCAATCTTACTTGTAAAAATAAACGATTAAATTTAATATCTTAAAATATATCTAAAATCTAATTATTATTTAAGTGAAGTTTACACTTGAATATCAGTTAGATCATAAGACTTTGATCATTAAAAATGCAGAGATAATTTTTCTACAATTACTAACGATATTTATGCATGATTAGTCATAAAAAACACATGTACTTATTGGATAATTATTCACTTTAAATTACCTGTTTCGATACATTGATGGTAAAAGGTCTGATTGATTTGTCATTTTTCGCGGTACTTTTCAGGCCCCAATTTTCATCTTTAATTTTCGGTATTGGTATTTCAGAACTCCTGCAATAAATTAATATATATTCTCATATACTTATAGAAATGAATCGGGTGTTAGATCGTCTTATTACGTCACTGTATACATTCATAAGAATCTTCATTCAAAATCATTTGATCCAATTGTTGTGTTAAATGAATAATTTTGCCTTTAAATGCGTAATATTGTCCAACACATTTTTTAATTAAATTTTGTATGTTTATCGTATTACTTTTCTCATAAGAAAATTATATTTTATAAATATACTTTTAAAATTAAATTGAAAAAGAATTAAATTTGCTGTTTACTATTTCGTTTGTAATTTTCCTATTGCATTTTTTTTATTTTTAAACATTTTGAATAAAATTTAAATTAAGATTTAATATTGTTTGAAATTATTTATTTAAAAAATGTGTTGGAGTTTAATTAATAAATGTTAATTTGATGATATCAGAAAAAACTTACATGAAAAAATATCTTAATCCAAATGCTAAAAGCGCGATGAAAAGTATAGTCTTCCACATTTTGAATTGATTTGCTGAGTAGTTGACTCAACAAGAGTCCGAGATGTACTAACCGATTCGAAACTTCGTATTCGCAGTTTCACCAGTGACCGACTCTCCTATCTTATTTACCCGCTGTCAGAAACGTGTTATTGCATTTAAATCGTAAACAAAGGAAGAAGTACATTAAAGTAGATTTTTATTCAATTTTATCAATAAAAGTACAATTAAAAATGATAATTTATTAAATCATCACTTTGCTACACTAAAAAAGAATAAATAGTTTTATTCCAAGTATATTATATGCATGACTGGTATATGCTTGAATCAAGTATATTTTATTTGAACAAATATATTTTTTTACTTGAATTAACTCGATATAATACTTTAATTTGCAATAAATATATATTTTTTAAGCTTTTATCATATTGAATGAAATAATAATTATATAATTTCAATCATAATTATCCCATACAATAGAAGACCGTCAAAATATAATTTACCACCTGCGTAAAAATATAGCTGCTAAAAATATTAAGCTGGCATTATACCAGCAGGTATAAGGTAGCGGATCTTTAGTCGTAAGCTCCAATTCTCAATTCGAGGTTCGATTCCCAATTATGGTGATTGAATTCAGTATTATGTAAAATTTATTTTCAGTGATTTTTCAACCCAAAATAATAATAATCATATTAAAATAAAATGTGATTATAAATGCGAAAATATTTTTATTAGATGAATGTTTATACAAACATCAATTGACAATTGTGACAATTAAATAAAAGAAAAATAAACAAAATGGGACAAATCCTATTATATAATAATTAAATAATTGAGAATAGTATATTATGGGACAAGGCAGATATGAAATCGAGAATCTGAGAAAGAGAGGGAAAAAGCCATTTCCCTAAAACTCTCTAGAGAGAGAAATAGCATTTTCCTCCCTGAGTCACGAAAAATAAATTGTAATATTCCCAAAATATTTCTGTACTCGATTAAATTAGTCAATGAATTAGGTCAAGTTGATGTTTTTGATACTCTCACACATTTGTACACGTTTCATTGAATCTTAAATATACTTAGTTCAAGTATACAAAAGTTTAATTAAAGAAGAATTATGCGTGTGTTATATGACGCTATTTTCTACTTAATTCAAGTCAAATTTACTTGACTCATTATTGTGTTTAGTGTAACTATTTCTGGATCACTGACTTACAAAATTTATGACAATTTGTTCAAATTTTATATTAAAACTTTGCAATTGACTTTGTTTCATTTTTGTTCCTAAGACATTTGTTTGAATGCACTTTTTAGTTTAGGAATGTAAGTTTCGAATTTATACGAATGCGATCTGAGAACTTATATATTCATCGCAAGTCATAATAACTTGACTGATATAATAAGCGATAACTACTGATGTAATTAATGTTAGTGATTGTCACTTAAAGTAAACGTTTTATGATTTTCTACTAGGCATTGTAACTATTCTTGGTTCGTTTAGATAATGCGAAGTCTAAAATTCTTTCTCAGATTACGCTTACAGTACGATAAAGAGGAAATATTTCTCAAGCATATAGAAACTGAAATGTATATTTTCATTCAGTATTTTAGTTATAATTTGATTGACTTATAAAAAGATTTCATAATTTTAATCAATTATTGAATGTATTAATTGCAAAGTTTTTCAAGAAGGGACTAATTATATTCGTACAATAGAAATAGAAATATTTAAAAAAGTTTAAGAAAAAAATTTGATAAAAAAAAATCTAAATTTTTCAATATTACTAAAATTATTATACTTTATTACTAAATATAATACACGTCAAGAATTAAATTCAATAATGTCAAATTTAAAATAAAAATTTAAAAAATACTAATTGTAAATTTTCAAAAAAAGAAATAATAAAATGTTTATAAAGAAATTGTTTTATTTAATATTATTTGTTCTTTATTTTTTTAAATGTTAATTGTATGTTATATTTGTAAACATGTAATAATATGTAATATTGTATAAAAATATATTATTGGGTAATAATAAAATATATGTCTTGTTTTTTCAATAATCTCGTCTCTGTCAATATTATTGTACCTGGATAAGTATTGAAAGTTCGTTAGATAATCACATTCTAATATAAGAAACTCCGCTAATTTTTTTAGGTGACATCATACATATACTTTATGAATGCGAAACATTTTTGCAAATGATTTTTTTATCAGAATGTATGCAAATTAAAAAGTTATTACAATGTAATATTCTTATAAATTAAAATAATTAATAACATCGAATAAAATGTTTTTGGAAACTTAATTTTTTTATAAGTAAATTATATAAAATAGTATTATTGATTATTACATATCCGATAAGTTGCATTAGATAATTAAAGTTACAAATAGTGACTTTTGTAACTTGCAACATGCAACAAAATGATCTATATGTAACAATATCTTACAACATGTAATCATTTTTTATTTATTCAAAAGTGTTTAGCAACTTCATTCGATTTTTAAACGATTGTTTAACGCAAACAATATTCATAAATAATCAACTGTTTTTTATGTTAAATGTTATGTTTTCATATTAAGATGTGTAATTTTTGATTATTTGGATTGATGCACTCATAGAAAAAATTGAAATCGAAATTCCACAGTCTGTACGTAGAGTAGTTTTTTTGGAATATTACTTTTTACATATTGTAATAACATTATAATTTATAGATTATATAGAATTAATAAATTGGAAACATAATAAACTTTATACAATTTAATATTTTGAAATAAGTGAAAATTCATTCAAAGTAAGCGTATATTCACTCTTTTTGAGTCCAGAATCTGCCACTTATTCAGAAAGTGGAAGATTTTAAACTCAGAAAATCTGCATATGTACTTATTATGAATGAATTTTCACTTTTTCAAATTTAGCAAGAACATAATTAATTTGAAGTCTTATAGAATGTCAATCTTTACTTATGACAATACGTTGTAAATGAATAATTAGCAAGTTATATATTTTTATATAAACTTCGTATCATTCAGTTGCATACAATATATACAAATATAACTTATCAAAACTTTTGACATCATCAGGGTTTGTCTCAATATATATACAATACCACGAACTGAATTAATGAAATAAATAACTTAATTAATATTTCAAAAAATGTAAATGTTACTTAATTAAGTAATCGTGACATGGGCTAAAGATTTTTTATATTTTTGTATATATAAATTAAAAAAAATATAAATTTTTTATATTTTCATACAAAATATAAAAACTCTATTTTGCATATATAAAATTATATAAAAATTATATGTATTATTTAATGTATAATTTGTATAAAAATGCGACGATGGGATAATATAACAAAATGTAAAATTGTTGTTTACATCTTTGTACGTGAGTGTAAGGTGCGAGATTCTTCGTGATTTCATCTTTTATAATTTGTAGCAAATGAAATATTTAATCTGATTTTCACATACAAATAGTTCTGAAACTTTTCGTATTGTTCCCATTAAAACACATAGCTTTTTTAATTTCCAAGAATTATCTTTGTAATGAAAATATTTATATTTTCATTTATTCATTCAGATCATATAATACAAAGAAGAAAATAAAACAGAAGATCTTGCCTGTCTATGTTTCTTCTAGCTATCAAAGTGCTCGGGGAAAGTGGCGCATAAGAAAATAATTCATAAAAGCAATTAATAGTTTTCGAGAAAAAATCGAACTAGAGAATCAAACTTGGAGAACTTTGCCTAATTTTTTACTTATCAATATCAAAATTTTTATATTGTCAGTTTTTGCTAAATTTACCTATATATATAAATGTCAATGAATATATACAAAAAGATGTTATGTTGTGTGTATATTTTTAACAAGGAAATTAAAATTAAAAATAATTTTTTATCTTAATGAAGAGAGGTTCAATCATGGCCAACTTTCCAATCAATGATTTCCGAGACTATAATTATAATATTCAGAAATGCAAATTTAATACATCTGATGATTTTTTGCAGTTGATTTAATAGCATAACTGTTGCTTGAATTTATGAACGAAATTATAAAAGAAAATTATTGTACTGCAGTTAGTTTTATGGAAGAAATTCTTACGGTACAAATTTAATGAAAAAAGTTATATTATTGTTTTTGTAGATCTTTCATGTTTTTTCCCCTAAATTGTTAAGAATCTTAAAAAATATATTTTGATAAAAAAACCGTATTTATAAATAACAGTTGCAAAACATAAGTTCGTTTAATTTTTTTATTGAGTTTTCAGTATTTTTTGAATAGCTATCCATATATCATCCGCCAGCAGTTTTGGCTCTTCGAATGCAGCGAAATGACCGCCACGGTCAAATCTTCTGACATGTATTAAATTAGTAAATCGATCTTTCAAAATCGTTTCTGGATGATAAACGATTTCATTTGGAAATTGAGCACACGCGCTAGGTACTTCGATGGGAACTCTGTAACAAAAATGGGTGAATTGTTAAAATTTATTAGAATTAGAGCATTTTTAATAATTAAGTTTAGAACTTTATATAATATTTTGAACATTTTTAATATGCTTTGAGTAATTAGAAAATACAAACAATATTTCATTAGGATCATTAGATCATTAGATTTTTCTCAAAAGATATGTAATACAATTTATTTAAAGTATTAATTAGAAAATATTGTTTACTTTTTCATTTTTAAAATAATTCATAAAAAAGACATTCACAAACTTCATAAAAAAAACATTGTTATGATGCATTAATTGAGAATACATTGAAATCACGTGTCATTCGGTTATGCAGTATCTAATTATGCAACTTTCAGTAACATGACATTGTGTCCACGCGATCTTTAAACATTACGATATAGATATCAAAACACATTATATATTTAAAATATATATTATAATTATGTATTAATAAATAAATGTTATTTATTATTATACTTACGATTCTATTTTGGTATATACAAAATTATCTCTTGATAAGGATTCAGCGTATATTCTCATAGCAGTAGTCATACTATTTGGCACCCAATACATCATAAGATTATCTATTAAAGCATCCATCGTGAACTTGTCAACAAAGTCAAGTTCCTTTCCTAAAGCTAAAGACGGATTTATGGAATCCGAAAATTTTTCCAGCAGATAAGCCGCAAGTCCAGACGGTGAATCCGACATGGCAACACCTGTTAATATTCACAATTGCGATAAATATTCATTCAAAATATATATATTTATGAAATGTTCAATTTATTTGACTATTTTACTACTTGTTGACAAAGTATACAGACAATGTA
This sequence comes from Gryon sp. ZL-2020, assembly GCA_022817425.1. Classification (NCBI taxonomy): domain Eukaryota; kingdom Metazoa; phylum Arthropoda; class Insecta; order Hymenoptera; family Scelionidae; genus Gryon; species Gryon sp. ZL-2020. Next base: position 4,025 of record JABFPJ010004336.1, on the reverse strand, counting down.
TAATTACATTATATGAATACTTAATTGACTGTTTAAACAGAATCAGTTTAAAGAATCTAATGAAAAATTGCAATGTAAACTGGGAGTTCTTGGCAATTAAAACATTGTGATTTGACAAATTTCACGACAAAAAGAATATTTTGGCAAAAATGGTAGTAAAAGATGGTATTATACAATAAAAATGATGTTTTACCAATTGTATCAGGTTTCGTTGCTTGAATATGAAAATATCCACCCATCTGGAACTTTTTGATAAGATGATCAGTAATAGGGTACATTAAATGATAATCCTCAGATCCCACTATAAGTGAAGGGAAAATACTGTACAAAAGTGTCTTCATGAAAGCTGTTGGACTGAGTATGTAGCACATGTTCGAATGCATTCCAAGTACACTGTAAAAAATTAAAAAAATTATTGGACCAGTTCTTATTGCTCCTTTATTGCTACTTGTTACTAAAAAAGTAGAAGTAATATTACATCGTACCAACAACATTTTACAATATTTTGTGTTATATTTTTCTTTAAAATTTATGCAGTCGTAAAATTGATATTTCTGATATTTTGATTTATTTGTTGTTTATCGTCACGGTCGTAGATATAAACAACAATTTTATATTCTGTTATATAATCCTATTGCCACATTTTCCATCCATCCATCCATTCTTAAAAAGCAAAGCTCTCTCTGAAGTTGCAGTTAGTTATATTTCATATAACGCAGTGAAGTTGGCACCGATTTATTAGTTTCAATATATAATTCAATTATCGCGAAATTCAAAATTGATTTAATATTTTTTTCTTACATTGTATTTTATATTTTAAATTTAAATAATCATTTAAATTTACTTATATTAAATATTTAAAGGGAAATATCAAAATAAAATGTGTATTAACAAAATTACATTTTGTATATACACATTTAGTACAACTCAAAAATGAAACCAGAGGCTTCGCGCCCGGAGGGCGCGACTCATTCACTAGTCTATATAAATGATATATATATATATTATATAACATTTGTATACAATTTTATATATTCAAAGTGGATTTTTTAAATTTTCATAACAAATATAAAAAAATTATTTTGCATATACACAATTTTACAAAATATAAAATCGTTGTTTATATGTTCGTCTGTGAGGGTAAAAAAGAGGGTTTTAAACAAATGAATGTATTGACTTACTGATTTGGATACATTGCAGCCATGGCAGCAGTAATAATTGCACCCCAATCTCCTCCTTGGGTATAAAATTTACTAAATCCTAATCTCAACATGAGATTTTTTAAAACGACCGCCATTTGGGTGTATCCCAAACCAGGTTTGAGTGCCCCGTCTGAGAATCCGAAACCCGGCAGCGAAGGCGCAATGACCTCGAAAACAAAGTCATGGTCCGGCCGAGGCGTCGTCAGCAGTGGAATTATGTTATAGAATTCCACAACGGATCCAGGCCACCCATGTAATATTAGTAACGGCAAAACTTTTTTATTTTCCACATTTCTGGGTTTCACGTGAACAAAATGAATGTCGAGACCTGTTATTGAACAATAATTTTGCATTAACATTTGTAAAAAACATCTTTTTTTATAAAACATTAGTAATTTAAAATAAAAAGTTTTGTAATTTAATGTATGATTTTCCAAAAGAAAAAACCATTTAGTTATTAACTTTTTTGAACTTGAAAAATGTTTTTCATGACTAAAATAAGATGAACAGTACAATTATAAATTATGCAATAGCAACTCAACGCGATAGCACGCATAAACATATACCAGTCAATTAAAACAAATTTTTCATAAAAAGCGTACGAATAAGCACTATTATGGATAAATAAATGTGATTATAAATTCATACATTTTATGGCTCGATAGAATAATGAATTTGCGCAATGTTTTTATTATATTATATGTTCCACTCTTTACGTACACTCTAACTGTTTATTTTCTCTAATATTATTTAAATGATATTCGGGTGCTAACAGATTGGAACATTCCATTGAAGGAACGACTGGAAAGAAGACCTGACAGAAAAAGTCCGAATCTAATAACATGGCTCAAGAAAACAACATTTCGATGGACATGTTAATGAACTTTTGCCTTCGAAACGTTCGCATTTCAAATCAATTTTTAGAAAGTTTAGAATGACTTCTCAGATTCTGTCTTAAAAATTTTCCTTCAAATTAAGGTTTTCAATAATTTATATTTAATTATAGTTAATGTAAATTTCATTTACATTATATTTGATTAGTCATCTTATAGAAGCAAAGAAAATATAATAATATTTGTAAAAAACTCTTAAAATTTAAAAATTAATAATGAATTAACATTTTAAATGAAATAAAAATCAGTCTATTATATTTATATTTAAATTTGATGTAAATAATAAATGAAGATATTTTACCTTGTATATTTGTGATAAATTGAGGATACTGATTCAGGTGTCTTTCACGAGCCGTAAAATTGTATTGATTAAGCCAATATTTGGTAAATAAGCTAACTGTTTCCTTTTTTATTCCAAAGGTTTGTCCGATGTTTTCGAGATTCGCCGGTGCTTCTCTGGTATTCTGGAGTCTATTCTTTAAGTCTTCAACAACCTTTTTTAAAAAAAAATTAAATTGAATCGTCAATATAACATTAAGTAATAAAATTGCCCATTGCAATTTTAATTTATTCATATGAGAATTTGAAAGATATGAACGTTTTAAACGTTAGAATTAATTTTAGAAGTTATAAAATGGGTTGCATTGATAAATTTTACTACATGTTAAATCATGTTTACTACATGATAAGCATGTTAAATCTATACAATATAAGCAATTTTACAATGTACAATCTAAAAATGAACAAATGAAATTAATATTGTCCAATTCAAAATAAATTATTCTGACCTTTTGGGGAAATTTAATCTCAAATTTTCTAATACTTTGGTCTTGCAATGTAGTTTTTTCTGGACCCCACCAGATTTCATCAAGTTTTGGTGCAGTTGGTGGCGATTGGTGCATAAAAAACACCGCAATCGCTCCAGCAATTAGCACGAATACAACGCTACCTTTTCTTGGTGTCATTTTTCAGATCACTCATCAAATGTACTTTTTATCACAGCGTTAACTATTACTGTCTTTATTCTAACTAACATCACATTTATGTCGAAAATTCCATCGTATCAATAAACAGAATGAAAATTCACTTTAACAATTCTTAGATTTTTTGAAACTACTAATTGATTAACGTAAAGTTTATCAGTCGACCGGTAGATTCATAACTTTTGACGAACATTACTTGGCCTGTTAATCTGATGGCTTGTGGATCGTGACTGGAGCTTCTTTAGGCCAAGTCACATTTTATACACTTGGATAACTGTATTCGTGTATTTAAACGCACCATTTTACTGCCTTCGAGCGTGTTTTTCTCGCATTAACAAATATTTTTTTTTTTGCTTAAGTGTATTTTTCAATTGTCATGTGTAAATCACAATGTATTATTACATTTATTAAAAAAATGAAAAAAAAAAAAAAAAGAATTAAAAGTGTTAACTTCAGTTAAGAATAGATAGTAACTTTATGTAATTTTGTTTTATTCAAAACACTTTCCATCATTGTTAGTTTATACTCGGAACAATAATTATTCTGTCCGCTAAAAACAATCTATGATTTTTTCTTTCATTTTTTATTACACTTTGACCCAAGAGGATGAATGATATGATGGATATTAATTTTAAACAGTATGAAAAAATCACGTTTGAAGCTACAAAGTCTCTTATGACATTATTTATTTGTCTTGCTTTTTCAACGTGATTCCTTTTAATTTTACTTGATGTAATCATAGTAAAGTAAAAAATGGAAAAATAATTGTCGATTGTTTTTATCGCGTATTTTTAACAGAATGTTTTCATTACAAAGCAAACCCAAGTAGAAATCTTGCCTAGGCACTAAAAAGGGGCTGAAATGTTGAACTGCTTACTTGCCAAGTGCCTGACATGGAAAACTTGTCAGGCGCTTGCACAGAATGTAACGCTGTGTATGAAAAGGCG
>JABFPJ010004335.1:0-14037 GCA_022817425.1 Gryon sp. ZL-2020 | reverse complement strand
CTTTGCATATACGAGCAAAAAAAAAAAAAAAAAAAATACAAAAACAAAATAAAAAGGAAACGTAATACTAATGAAAACATAACCTCAAAACCTACTTTTTCTTCACCGAAATAAACCAACCAATTAACATTTATTATTCAAAAAATGGTCAAAAATTATATAAAAAGTGATAAAATTATCTGAATTTTGATTTTTTGACAAAGTCAAAATGTAAAATAATTTACCTTTATGTGTTCGTGGAATGTTATCCATCGTGACTTAAGCGCCAAACGGCTTTCTTATCTCCGTCCTGTATATCTATATATACGTATATATACACACTTCTATATATATCTATATATATCGATTAATCAAAAACCCTTATTTTTCCCAATACCCGTGAGCTTTGTCTCAAAAGTCACAAAGTCGCGTCATTTGCGCGAACCAACAGAGTCAAAGCCAAACTCAATTTGCCAAAACCGCAAAAGTTTTGTTGACAAACTTTTCGTCAATTTTTCTCAAAATAACTTTTGACTTTTGTCTTATTGAAATAACTTATTTTTGAATAAATTCGCGCCTTTTAGTTGCGAGAAAAAAAAGTGAATTAAAAAAATGAGTTGAATTGAGTTATACTTTTGGATGTATTTTGCCACATTTAGATGCCTCAGAAACTCAATAAACTTTGTCGCGCGAGGGGCAGAGGGGAGGTGAAGTGATGCTCGAATTGGCGTGGGTTTGAAAGTGCGAAGAGAGGAGAGTTGATGTGGGATTTGGTCGGATGTAGCGATTAGAGCGACACGGGTTAGAGAGGATATTTGAAATAAAAAAGTGGGTGAGTGATTTTTTTTTTTTTTTTGATGCTTCAAAGAACAATTATTGGGGGAAAAATTAATAATTGGATGACAAAAATTGGATAACTTTTTAATTTGGAAAATGGTATTTTAATTTAAAGTTGTATAAGTTGATCGAATAAAGAATTTAAATATCAATAAGATGAAGTAAGTTATCGGTGAGGTTATCAGTAGATTATCACTAAGGTGGTACGTGGGTTATCACCTGGATTATCAAGGAATTATCATCTGAGGATTATCAAGGAGTTATCACTACCGTTATTAGTGGGTTATCACCTGGGTTATCAATGAATTATCATTGGATTATCACTACGGTTATTAGTGGGTTATCACCTGGGTTATCAATGAATTATCATTAGATTATCACTACGGTTATCAGTAGGTTTTCACCTGAGTTATCATTAGAGTTATCAGTAGGTTATCACTACGGTTTTCAGTGGGTTATCACCTGGGTCATCAATGGGTTATCATTAAAGTTATCAGTAAGTTATCACTACGGTTATTACCTGGATTATCAATGATTTATCATTAGAGTTATCAGTAGGTTATCACTTGGGTTATCAATATATTATTATCTAAATTACCGGTAGATTATCATTGTAATTTTGAGTGAGTTATCAGAGGGTTATCACCTGGATTATCCGTAGATTAGCACTAATATTATCAGTAAGTTGTCACTAGGTTATCATCAGAATTATCAGATTATTAGAAAGTCATTATTAACTAGGGTTATCAGTGGGATTTCACTAGGGTTATCAGTAAGATATCATTTATATTATCACTTGATATCTGTAAGTTGTCATTGCAGTTACTCTAAATATATTATTAGGTTGTCGCTTGGGTTATCAGTGAGTTATCGCAAGGATTGTTACTAATTAATCATTGGAGTATCACAAATTAAGTTAGCATTAAGATTATCGGAAGATTATCTATATACTTGAGTTATCATATAGTTATCAACTCTTTATCAGATGATCATGACTAAGTTTATCAATAGGTTATCACTTAAGTTATCTGTAAGTTATCATTAGGGTTATCACAGGAGTTATTACTGAGTTATTGCCAAAGTTATTAACTATATTATCATTGAATTATCATATGGTTTTCAGTTGAGTGATCAGTATGTTATGACTAAGATTATCAAAATATTATCACTAAGGTTTCCAGTAGTTTATCTCTAGATTATAATTAATATGATCATTCAGGTTATCACTTGGAACTCTAACTGTAAACTAACTAAGAAACTACTGCTAAACCAAATGACACCAAATTGATATTTCTAGTACTAACATTAGTAATAATCGAATGATCACCTTCTCATAATTTTAGGGATAATTTGCAGATATCTCCAATAATAACCTAGAGATAACTTTGATGATAACTTTAGTGATAACTTGGCGAAAATCTAAAGATAACCTAAATGATAATTTGCTGATAACACTAGCGATAATATATTGATAACCCTGGTGATAATCCAGTGATAACCTAAGTGATAACCTACTGATATTTTACTAAAAAAACTGGTAATAACCTAATGATAACTCGAGGAAAATCTTAACGATAAGTTAATGATAAACTCAAAGATCCTTCTTCTTCATAACTTTAATTTATAATAATAATTTTTAATTTTCATTAAAAAATCATGAAATAAAATTATTATTATTATCATTATTATATAATTATTACTAAAAAAAAAGTAATTTTATTATTCAAATTCAAATTTCCCGCCAATTTTACAATGGCGCTACGACACTACGATTTCGCATCGCTCATTCATACGATATATCTATATACGTATCTTTCTCAAAGCAGCCATTGTCGAGGTGAGTCAAAACATCCGAAATTTGCTTGAAAAAATCGATTATTTTAACAAACATCCCATAAAAAATCGACAAAATTACATTCAAATATCATGAAATTGCTTACAATCTAACAATTTTCCAAATTATTTTTGTCAATTCTGTTTCGATTGTTAAACTTCGTTGTTTTTTCAGATCGAGACATACGCTGTTGGATTTCAGTCATGGTGAGTATTTCTGTTTATTTTTAATCAAACTACCATAAATTTGGTTAATTTTCTGATTTTTTTAATTAAATGATGAAAGTTGAACAAATATTAGGGAAATGTCAAGCTTTAGTTGTTGTCAATTTAGATGTTATAAACAAAGTGATATAAACAAGACAAGAAAAAAATGACATAACCTAACTTGTACCATTTTCTTTTTTGAATTTAATTTAAAATCGAAATAGATGTTTATTTATGTTGATTTCAGATTTTGTTGAAAAATAATAAATATTCTTTTTAATGTTGGCATACTTTATTAATTTAATTTTGTTTTTCGTTTTAGCCGCGCGAAATTGTTGATATCAAGGACTTCTTGATGAAAGCGAGGAGGAAGGATGCCAAATGTATGTATTTTGCATATTTTTGAAAACATATATTTTTATATGCAAAAAAAGTTTTCAATATAATTTTTAGAATTAATATTAAAATTCAACATTTATAAATAATTATATTTTTTTATTGTTGTCTATAATTCATAAGTAAATATTTATTATTTGCACTATTAAAATAATTGTTAATAATTTGTAAAAAAATTAATATTTCAATATTCCAATTTTCAATTTTTTTCTTGTTTTTAAACGTTTATATTTATTATTTTTTAAATGTTTTCAGCGGTAAAAATAAAGAAAAACGCAGATAATGTGAAATTCAAGGTCAGATGCAGTCGATTTTTGTACACCTTGAAAATCCTCGACAAGGAAAAGGCCGAGAAATTGAAGCAATCTCTCCCCCCAGGTAATTTTGCTCATTTTCAAAAATTTAAAAATAATCATAAAAAATTCGTATACATTAAAAAAAATTTTTTTTTTCTTAAAAAAATTATCAAAACAATATTATTAGTGTTTTCTTAAAATGTATTTCTTAAATGTTCTGAAAACTAATCTGCTTTAAACTTGTTAAAAATTAAAAATATATTTTATTTATTATTTCGTCGAAATAAATTGGAAATTCCATCAAACTAAAATAAATGTATAAAGAAATACAATAGAATTAAAATGTAAATTAAACATTAAATTAAAAACACAAATAAAAGTGTTGTAATTTTATTTAAAAATTTATTTAAAAATATTAATTAATATTGAATATTAATATATTCTTCTTGCTTATCTTTCCAGGTCTCCAAGTGAAAGAAGTTAAAGGCAGCGAAAGCATATAATTCAAATAAAGACATTTTTTATTTGTAAAAAAACGTGTAGTGTATAATTTTATTTTGTACAATTTTCCTTCCTAAAACTAACACTTCTTAATTTCAAAATGTATAAAAACTTTAGAATCAGTATCAAAGTTATTATTATAATATTTGAAAATGAATATATATAAATAAACAATAAATAAATAAATCCTAGTAAGTTAATTTGTCTCAAATATCAATCAATATTTTATTTAACAATTATTTCTTTAATAATATATATATATATATATATATATACATATATATATTAAAGAAATTAATGTTTTAACTATTTATAATTTGATCATTTAATTAAATTTAAATATTGTTTTATTTATTTAAATAATGTAAAATTTACATTTAATTATTAATAACATGTTAATTATATATATATATTTTTTTACATAATAATTTCGCAATAATTTGCAATATTTAAGTAACAATATTAACTAAAATTTATTTCAAATATAAATAAATATATGACATATATAAATATACATATTGAAATTTCTGGTGAAATCAAATTTAGTGCGCAAAAAGGTCGGATGACAGAACCAACACAATCTCACAAAATGATGTTTTGTGAGTGGCGATTGGGAGTCGCGAGTGTGAGTTGAGGTTAAATTCGTTAAGCTGCAAGGATGTTGCGCTCCATAGTTTCTAATTGTAAGTTGGCTTTTAGATGAATTTTCTTCATTTTTTATTAAAACTTATCGTCAATGAATTATTTCGTAATTAAGTTTAAGTTATAAATCAATGTTGATTATTCAACTTTCGATGGCAAAGCAATTGATTTTCTGTTTTCGAGGTTAGGTTTTTATTCTATTATGTCTAATATCAGATCAGATGGGAAATTATATAATGTATATGTATTTTGTATGTTTTGATATTTTCTCGTTTGTTTTTGTTTCATTTTTGGATGGGTTTGCATTTTTGTAAAACAGTGAGTTTTGGATTTTGTTGTAATAATTGGCAATTTGTTAATATTGATTCTTGTTAAAGTAAGTAATATTTATAAAATTTTTCAATGTATTATTAAATAAATGTATTATTAAATAAAGATCTTGAAAAATTTAACTTTCAAATTTGATTAAAATCAATATCACTTTAGTAACAATAAGTGATTTTTTCTATCGAAATATATTTTAATAATTATTTTGGAGAAATAATATTTATATACATTTTTTTCAAACTTAAAATTTTAAAAAAAATAATAATTTTTAAATTTTTAAAAAGTCTTTTTAAATTTTAATAAATAATTTTTTACATTTGAATCTATTTATTTTTCGTGCCAAAACTATTTAACTTTACTTTCGAATTTAAATTCGATCAATTTTCCCATCAAAATATTTGAAATGCAATGTTATATTTAAATTCTATCAAAATTTGCTCGAAAATCATTTTATTTTAACTTTGCGTTTTAAATCTGCCAAAATTCCCGCCAAAACGATTCCAAATTTTGAATTGTAATTTATCACATATAAACAAGATCTCAATTGGATACATATTTTCAACATATTAACAATTCATTGTTAACTATTTAAACTTCAAAATATTCAAATTATTTCAAAATTCGCGCCATTGTACTGCGCACCTGCTTTGCGCATATGGAACAACTTGCCCTTTTCCGCCATCTTATCACTACTTCCGCCATTTTGTTCAACTTTCTATAAGCTCAATCCAATCAAAACTCGTGTATTTTCCAACAGCAAGTTTGCAGCAAGGCTTGACCTCGCTAATCCGCTCCAATGTCGGCGCGCTGTCCACTCTGCCGCAGCAAAAGCAATTCGCAACGGACGCCAAAGTTCCGCAAAAGTCGGAAAAACAGCCCTACAGTCCGTTCCAAGATACCAACAACACGGCGGAATACGTGCTGGCGCGAATGGACGATCTGCTGAATTGGGGGCGCAAAAATTCACTTTGGCCGATGACCTTCGGCTTGGCGTGTTGCGCCGTGGAGATGATGCACATCGCCGCACCGCGTTACGACATGGACAGATACGGCGTGGTGTTCCGTGCCTCGCCACGTCAGTCGGACGTGATAATCGTGGCGGGCACGGTGACCAACAAGATGGCGCCGGCGTTGCGCCGAGTCTTCGATCAGATGCCGGAACCACGTTGGGTCATTTCCATGGGGAGTTGTGCAAATGGCGGCGGTTATTACCATTACAGTTACTCGGTTGTGCGAGGATGCGACCGAATTATACCTGTGGATATTTATGTACCTGGTAAATGGCTTTGAAGAATCAAGATTCCAGTTCCAATATCTCCCTAGTTGAGGACGATATTTTTACTTAAGCTGAAGGCATTTTTAATCGCAAAAAGCATGAATTGTTATCCTTTTTTAGGTTGCTTTTTTTACATGCAATAAGAACTCGAATTGTATTCCATACTAGCTGAAGCCCCGGCTTCGCCCGGGCAAACCCTGTACTATACTATATATGGACCATATATGAACTATATATGGACTATATATAGTCTACATATGGACTATATATGGAATATATATGGTATATATATGGAATATATATGGAATATATATGGTATATATATGGAATATATATGGAATATGTATGGACTATATATGGACCATATATGAACTATATATGGAATATGTATGGACTATATATGGACCATATATGAAATATATATAGACTATATATGGACCATATATGAATTGTATATAGACTATGTATCGACTATACATGGACCATATATGAATTGTATATAGACTATGTATGGACTATATATGGACTATATATGAACTATATATGGACTATATATGGACCATATATGAACAATATATGGACTATATTTAGACTGTATATGTAATATATATAAATATATGGACCATATATGAACTATACATGGAATATATATGAATTATTATATACTGTACATTTGACCATAGCGAAGCCGGCTGATGACAAAAATTTCCTCCCCTTATGACGACCTCTCCCTATGACGACGCCCTCCTATGACGACGCCTCTTATAACAACCCTCTTTATAAAAATTTTTGTAAAAAAAAATTTTTATGCAAATGAATAAGAACTCGAATTGTATTCCATACTAGCTGAAGCCCCGGCTTCGCCCGGGCAAACCCTGTACTATACTATATATGGACCATATATGAACCATATATGGACTATATATAGTCTACATATGGACTATATATGGAATATATATGGAATATATATGGTATATATATAGAATATGTATGAACTATATATGGACCATATATGAAATGTATATAGACTATGTATGGTCAATATATGGACTATCCGTGAAATACATATGGACCATACATGGACCACATATGGACTATATACGGACTATATATGGACTATATATGGTATATATATTGAATATATATGGTATATATATAGAATATATATGGTATATATATGGAATATATATGGAATATGTATGGACTATGTATGGACCATATATGAAATATGTATGGACTATATATGGACTATATATGGACCATATATGAACTATATATGGACTATATATGGACCATATATGAACTATATATGAATTATTATATACTGTACATTTGACCGTTAATCAGAGCGAAGCCGGCTGACGAAAAAAATCTCCTCCCCTTATGACGACCTCTCCCTATGACGTCGCCTCTTATAACAACCCCCTTTATAAAAAATTTTATGAAAAAAATTTTATGCAAATGCAATTTTATATAGCCTACGTTAATCAGACAATGTTGATTTACATACCCTCAAAATTTGGTTCAAATCAGTTCAGTAGATTTTCGGTGATGCTCATACAAACAAACAAACATAGATTCATTTTTATATATATTAGTTAGATTAACGTGAAATTAACCGTTTTTTTGCTTCAGAAACATTTAAACTAAAAAAGTAATTTTTCGTCACACGTGAACAAAAAATGCAATTTCTCTCCCTTGTGAGTTTTCCTGTTAATCAAAATTGGCACCAGCTGGAGTTTTAGATTTGATTTGTGATCATTTTCAAAAATGTTTAAAAAATTAAATTTATCATCATATATTTTCTATAATTTTCTGAAATATTAACTTTGTCCGCAGGTTGTCCCCCAACGGCTGAAGCTCTGTTGTACGGCGTTCTGCAGCTACAAAAGAAAGTGAAACGCATGAAACTGGTTCAATCTTGGTACCGAAGATAAATGAAGAGGGAAAGGATAGCTGGAAATGGATAGCATAAATAAAATAATTTAAATTATTACACTTATACAAAAAGTAAATAAAAACATGTTGATTGTAAAAATCTGTGATTTTGTTTAATAAAAGAAGCTAAGCTAAAAGAAAAAAATGACGTATCAAATTTATTCGGGTTTTAAAAATAAAGATAACCACGTCAGAGATACTAAGATATTGATGAATTTTACAAATAAATTACATTGTCATAGATCTTCTTCTTTTTTTTTATCATTTGTGACGTTTTTTCATTATAACTATTTACAAGCACTCCGAAGAATCGAAGTTAAGGCCCCCATTCGCAAAATTTTGCGTCACTTTGTTTATCTCTCTCACTCTTGCATCCATCGCACTTTTAAATAGTGAACATCGTTTGACTACAAATCAGCACTCATTAACACGAAAATCTGTCAGAATGAATTATTAAAATTCAAAATTCGCGCCAAAAAAAAAGAAAAAAAAATAGAAAATAAAAACAAACGAAATTAAAAATACAAATGCGTCTCAACTATAATATCAACTATAATTATATTGAAATGGGTCTTTTCTTAATAAAATATAGATGTATTTTGTACACCCATTAATGGCGCTCGTTTTTAAAAGTTAAGACTGCCAATCAAACTGAGGTGAGTTTGAATGAAATAAATATATAAAAAAGTACAAATTGCCTAAGGCGATGCTATATACATACATCCAAGTCATCACAGCTAAGTAAAGATGGACGAAGTTGTAGGTTACTACCTGCGCAGTAACCTACTGCGCAACCTTTTTATATGCGCAATCATTCATTGCGCGACTGCTTTATAAACCTAATTAATTTTTCATTGCGCATTTACTTATCATGCGCAGTAGCCTACTGCGCAGCTCCTTCATAAAACTACGGAATTTCCCACTGCGCAGGTACTTATGATGCGCTGTAGCCTATTGCGCAGCCTTGTTATATGTGCAATCATTTATTGGTTGGATGAATAAAAAACCTGCGCAGTACGTTTTTGCGCATGCATCTAGCATGCGCAATTTAGTACTGCGCAGGGTGTTTTTAAAAATGTGTCCATTTCATTAAAAAAATTTATACAAAATGTCGTCCATCTTTACTTTATAATGAACTTATACAAAGTACATAACAAAGGATAGACAAAGCCTATTAAACATGATGCATTTTGTACAAATAACCCTCGAAGTTGTACTTTTATCCATGAAAGAAGTTAAAATAAATGAAATGATTTTGAATTTTGGGATAATCAACTCGAAGGGTTACATTTTGTAATGTCGTTGAAACAGTCAGTTTGAATATACAAAAAATGGATCGCGTTACAGAATGGCCTGCTGGGACGTGGAAGGTGGCGGATTATTGACGAGCGTCGGCAGCGGACCGTCCGTCCATTTGATCAACAGATGCTCCACCATCTGCGTACTTTGAAAGTGATCGCGCAACAGCGTCTGCGAGAAATTACAGTGCATCTGATATGCTTCGTTTTCTTTATTCGTTTCACTGAACATCCTATATAAATCTGCAAAAAACCACAATCATTTTACTTTCTTTGAACAAAATACTTTCAGATGCTGCGCAATAGGTTACTGCGCATGTTTTTCACATGCGCAAAGAATCACTGTGCAGCTTTTTCATAAGCCTATGTTTTCTCCTTTTACGCATGTGCTTATCATGCGCAGAATTCAACTGCGCAGCTTATTTTCAAAATCTCCTTTTCATTATGCGCAGTAACTTACTACGCAACGGTTTTATATGCGCAATGAGTTATTACAAAGATATGTGGGAGAGTTATGCAGTGTGTTTCTGCGCATGAAGTTATTATGCGCAGTTGGATACTGCGCAACGTGTTTTGATAAATTGAGTATGTTTGGTATTAGTTACCTTTGAGTATCGCCGTTGCCCATAATTGAACATGAACATCCGGTATCTTTGATGCCAACTGCATGGCCGGTGTGACCATGTTCATCGATTCCCTATGATTGCCTAACGATAAGAAGATGTGACCCAGCAGTACAAGACTGCAAGACATTAACCTATTGAGATCCTCGGAGTTGGCCATTTTCAAAGTTTCTCGCAAGTATCTCCTGAAATAATTGAAATTTGAAAATATAAATATAAATCATTACAAAAAAATGTTGTACATTTTCAAAAATAATCATTATAAAAATGGCGGGAAATTTGAATTTTGACATTTTTGCAATTGTTTTTTTTTTTAAGAGAAAGCGCGCCAAAATTTTGAATTTCAAAACAGAAAAATGCCAAAATACTGACTTTGCCTCGTTATAACGAGCTCCAAAAAATGCTTGCAATCCCTGAACGTAATAAGCTGCCGCTCGAAGTGAGTGCGAATGCGAAGGCAATGATTCCGGATTGATTCGCTCAAGCAAATTGCCTAATTCCGTCTCTCGCTTTTGGCGTAAATAAACTATTGCTAAATTTAAATTCGCAAATGTCCACAGCTCCTTTTCTTGTGACTAAAATAACAAACATTAACAAAATTAATAATTAAAATAATAATAATAATACAAATGTTGTATATAAAAATATTTTTTCAAAATACAATTTGCATTACTTTTGCAAAATGATACATTTTTCTATTCAAAAATATTTTTTATAAATAATTGAAAGACATGTTTTTTCAAAAAATAAATAGAAATAAATAGTTGAACCTTTAAAGCTGCCATAAACTGTGCCTCCGCTGCTTCCATACAATTAGTGGACATGGCATATAATCCGAGCAAAGCATGTAACTGCGGTCGATGTTCCTGTAATAACTTTGGCTGTCGCCGACACAACTGACACGCTTGCGCGATTTCGGACAGCGCCATACTTTTGTTTCCCATCACGAGTCGGCACATTGCTATGTGTTCTAGCAACATTAGTTGGAATACCGATAAAATTGGTTTATTATCGGCAACTGCAAAAAAATTCAATTATTATTTTTGTATTTCATTTGTCTTTTTTTGGTAATAGAATAATATACGTTTTTGTATTATATCAAATTTTGTTTAAATTAAAACAAAATAAAATAAAAAAAATAAAAAAAAAAGTGTTTTTAATGTAAAATTTAAAAATAAAATAATTTGTTAAACGAATTTCTTTCTACTTTCCCGTATATTTCCGATTATTCTATAAAATTTCGACTTTCTAAACAAATTTTGAGTTTTGTTATACTTTATTGATATTTTTAAGAATTTTTGAGAGTGTAACAAACTTTTAGATAAATTTTTTGTTTGTTTTTTTTTTTTTTATAAACTTGAAATTTCTTCATACAATTTTAATTTTCTTATGAAATTTTAATTTTTTTAGGAAAAACTCGACATGTCATGAAAAAGTTAAATTTTCTAAAAAGTCAAAATTTCAAGAAGAAAATTGAAAATTCGTGAAAAATTGAAAATTCATGCAAAATTGAAATTTCAAGGAAGAGTGAAAATTTCATGAAAAAATGGGAAAAACACGAGAAATTCGAAAATTCTTTAAAACATTTGAAAACTCGTCAAATTTCGAATTTTTAATTACATTTCAATTTTTTCAGGAAAAAGTCGACATGTCATGAAAAAGTTAAATTTTATGAAAACGTCAAAATTTCAAGAAGAAAAATGAAAATTCGTGAAAAATTGAAAATTCATGAAAAAATCGAAATTTTATGCAAACATTTAAAATTTCGAAAAAATGCCGAAAATTTATGAACAAGTCGAAATTTCATTAAAAAATTGAAAATTCTTCAAAAATTGTACTGTCAAGAAACAGTCAAAATTGTATGAAAAAATCGAAAATTCATGAAAAATTGGAATTTCAGGAAAGAGTTACAATTTCATGAAAAAAATGTAATTTCAAGAAAGAGTCAAAATTTCATGAAAAAGTTGAACATTCATGGAAAAGTTGAAATTTCAAGAAAAAATAAAAAATTCTAAAAACATTTGAAACTCCATCAAATTTCGACTTTTTAATCAAATTCCATTTTTTAAATGAAAATTATATTAATAACTAATTACACTCATAATACTTTAATGAGTTAGTTTACTTAGTTACTTTAATTAGTCACTTTAATTAATTATTTCAGTTAGTTAGCTTATTTCATTTTCTCCTAACTTTTCTCCTAACTACTTCGCAAACATCATACAATTTGCATTCTAAATATTATTGAAAAAACTAACTTTTGAGTTTTTCAATTTGCGTAAGCGCCTTGTCCGTGTACTTTTGTGCCTTGTCCATATACCCAGCTTGCATCGAATGCATCACTGTGACTAAATAAACCAACACATACAAATGCTCTTTCGGCATCCATATAAACATATCCCCGGTGTTGCTTCCAGTAACGACTTCGTCGCTGGGCCAATTTGGCGAAACTATCATCTGAATGCTTTGCTGTAA
The DNA here is from genome assembly GCA_022817425.1 of Gryon sp. ZL-2020. NCBI lineage: Eukaryota > Metazoa > Arthropoda > Insecta > Hymenoptera > Scelionidae > Gryon > Gryon sp. ZL-2020. The sequence goes on along the minus strand of JABFPJ010004335.1, from coordinate 1,409 downwards.
CTGCTTCAAATATGGCTTCACACTTTTCACCTAAAAAATATTATTATTACATTAATTCGAGTCAAATTTCAATTACTGCGCAAAAGGTTTGAGAAAATCATGCGTAGAATGCTTTTAAGCATCTTTTTTGATGCGCAGAAACGTACTGCGCAGGTGTTTTGTAAAAAGTATGCGCAGTAGCATTTTGCACATTTTTAGACATGCGCAGTAGCTTTCTGCGTATCCTTTGATATGCGCAGTAACATTTTACATATCCTTTGACATGCGCAGTAACATTCTGCGCATCTTTTGGCATGCGCAGTACAACATTTCAATTAGTTTTCGACACTTTTATTTAACTATAAAGTGTTTAAATATTTTTTTCGTAATTTTTTGTAACTCCATTTCATACCTGCCCAGCCATCAAAAAATGGCAAACTTGCAACACCAAAAAGTAGATCTTCAGGTACTCCTTTTGGTGTGAACTGCCCTGCCAGTTTTCCACATGATGCCCCGCGTTATTCAACAGTGGTTGCACTTCGGTGAACTTTTTGTCAATCAACATTAACATACACCGACTCAACAGAAACAGAATTCGCGTATAATTCGCGTTGCTGATTTGAGCATAATCCACGCCAACTGCCAATAAACTGCTTGCTGCTACGAAGTCCTTTTCACTCGCATGAATTTGCTTTAATTTGAAATATTTTTATTAAATATAACAAAATAAAAAAAATAAAAAACTAATAATAAAATAAAATAAATAATAATTTCTTGAGAGGCTGCGCAGTAAATTACTGCGCATATTTATTGGATGCGTAGTGGTATACTGCGCAGCATGCTTTTACTTTTTTGAAAATTCGAATTTGGTTTCTAACTTAAAATGTGTATTTAAAAAACTTGTTTGTTATTTTTTAAATTTTGTTTACCGCTAATTGGAAGATCAGTCGACAATGCCAGTAAACATTGTGTTGCGATAATTCGATGGCTCTCCTGAGTATGGGTTTGCTTAGATTTGGTATTTGCTGCTGTTCGTACAATTCCACCAAAACACTCGCCGCCTCGAATTTGACGTCGTCAAAGGTGTTGATATTTTGACTGAGCATCCACTGAAAAAGTTCAATTATTTAATTAATAAATATGTCAATCAAGCAAACTCAATTATTATTATTAATTTGTTTAAAGTGAAATTATCTTTTAAATTATTCATGTAAAATTTATTCAATTATTATTTATTTCTCTTTTTTCAAATTAACATTAATCAATATTTATATTTTATTCATTGTTACTTTTGATGTATTTCAATAATAAATCAAATAATCAATAATTAATTTATTGAATTAATTGTTAATTTTATTTTTACTCTAAATATATTTTTAAATAATCATTAAAGTGATTTTTGGAAAATATAAAAATTAATATAATCAGAA
>JABFPJ010004334.1:0-14043 GCA_022817425.1 Gryon sp. ZL-2020 | reverse complement strand
ATGGTCAAGTACATTAGCATCTATATGTCACTCATTGTCATACAAATTTCTAAAAATGTAAAGCAAATGTACAAATTATTTGATATATAACATTTGTTAATGAGGTTTTTTTCAAATAAACTTCAATGTTGTACTTAAAATTTAACTGTACAATTCTTCGTTTACATAGCAGTATTTGTCTACATTACCAATAATACAAATAGTATCCCCTCCCCTATGTTGTTACTTTATATGCATTCGTAAAAATCAGATGAATTGGTTTCCTTTTCTTATAAATTATTAGCCAGAGTCAATACTTTTGATTATTGCGATGACTTTGTGGCAGAGCGCCAAGTACCTGAATGAACCATCATGAGAGAAAGATAATTATAATTAATAAAAGGCAAAATAATACAATCTTGAAATTTATACGAAATATCGTATATAAATTGAAAGATTTTTTAAATATGACTCTGCCAATTTAACGTTTCATTCGGAAAGTTTCTTTATGTGTAAACAACGATTCAATTCAATGTGTTCGGATATGTTTGAATAGTCGCGCGTGAATTTTGAGTAGCGATGCGAGGGCGCTTTCGGTCGCCAAAAATTTGGAATGATAATTTTTCGAAAAAGGAGTTCAGTTCTTTTTGGTCGTCGTACCGGTCGGGGATAAGGAAATTGTAAATGTATTCAAGTATTTTGTTCATGGAACTATAGCGCCGGGAGCGCGATTTATTGAGTGCAGTTATTTAATAAAAGATATGATTGTGAAATTTTTGTAATTGAAGTTTATTTGAAAAAAAACCTCATTAACAAATGTTATATATCGAATAATTTGTACATTTGCTTTAAATTTTTAGAAATTTGTATGACACTGAGTGACCAATAGATGCTAATGTACTTGACATTCAAGTACATTAGCAATTTTGAGTAGCGATGCGCCCTCGCATCGCTACTCAAAATTCACGCGTTTATTGACCCTCGGGATGCAATAGTATATTACGCAACAAGGGAAATGGGGATCGGGAATTTCAGATTATCTCCCATGTTGCGTACTATATTTTTTGTTACGAGGGAGGGAAAAAAGCCATTTTCCTAAATCTCCCTAGGGAGGAAAATGGCATTTCCGTCTCCGAGTAACAAAAATTATTTTCAAACAATATTCGAGCACTACACTCATCCAAATAGATTGTTAAAATAAAAATCTAGATCGTTAATTGTAAATTGCTGTTTGATTAATAGTTGTTTTAAAAATCTAGCTTGCAAAAAGTACGATCTACGTCATTAGATCCACAATCGATTTCATTGTATAAGACGCGCAGTGGGGATAATTCGCTGGCAAACGTAACCTTAAAACACCTTAAAGTAACAGTGTCAATGCTTTTCCGCGACAAAAATCAATATTTTTTTTTTTTTTTATTAATGAATATCATTTATGTTTAAATTATTCATGAATAGTACATTACGCAACAAGGGAAACGAATTTCCGATCATCTCCCATGTTGCGTACTATATTTTTCGTTACGAGGGAGAGAAAAAAGCCATTTTCCTAAATCTCCCTAGGGAGGAAAATGGCATTTTCCCTCCCCGAGTAACGAAATAATATGAGTCGATCAGTCTTTTTCCTGCCATCTAACCTAATTATCACGCATCTTCAAATAAAGTAAGACTACAATCTAGATTGTTTCTTGAGCATACAAAATGCAGATATTCAAATTTACGATCTAATAATGTATAAAAAACTATTTATACTGTTTTTCTAACAATCTCATACGAAGAGTGTAACAAGTAAAAAAGAAGGGAGTTATTGCTTTTTTTCAAACTTATGTTCCGTAACCGTCAGCTACGGATTCGTACCGAGCGACGGACAGTGACGGCCGATTTTAATTGGCCGAATTATTTTTATTTAATATCTAGCTCGGTCCACCGCGTGACAGTTCATATGAAAAAAGAGTAATCTAAGATCAAAAATTAATTTCATGGGTTGATTTATTTACCATTAATATAATTTATTTCATAGGACCATTAATTTAAAAACAAATAATACAACAATTCGATAAAAATTGCCATTACTATAACGATCATAATACAAAATTGTTATTTTTTGCAAAATGTTGGTATTTTGCTGAAAAACCATCGAGTTGCTATGCTATTTTTTTTTTTTTTTTTTTTTTTTTGGTTTTGTTTTGTGAAGTCGACGTTTAGAATGATTTTTGTCACTGAAGGTGATCGATTTTGCTTCTTGTAAAAGAACGCAAAAATTATGGGGCAATTAAGTTTAGAGATTTGTAATCGTCAGTGGTTTTGCATTGCAATTTTTATATTTAAGTGACAAATCTGAATTTTAATTAAAGTATTTTAATTTAAAAATTTTAATTTAAATATTTTTAATTAAAGATTTGCGCTAAGAGCATCAATTTGAAAAAGGGCGGGGAATTTAAAATAGTTCTAAAATAAAAACAATAGAAAATGACTTTTTAATTAATTTGTTGCATATATGTTTTTTCTAAGTTTAAAATTTGTTATAACTCAAAATTTATAATCTTTTTAATAAGTTTTTAAATTTGTTGAACATTGTAATAAGTAATATTATCATAACTAAGAAATATATTTTTATTTATTTTGTTAATGAATATATTGTTTATATTTATATTCCCGTAGGTGGAAAAATATATTTTGAAATATATTTCAAATATACAAATTATATCTAAAATACATTTAACATATATTTTAAGTGACAAAAAGTTATATATTTGTAAAAATATATTTTTTTCGTACGGGTTTTTGTATAATTAATTTCGCATGAATATTTTTATTTTAAATTAATTTATTTTTCAGCAAATATAAATGAAAGATAAATATTTGACATTTAAAGTTAATATACTAATTAATTTTATTATTGTAATTTTGTATTACATTTTTTTTATTTTTATATATATATTATTATATATTTATATTATATATTTTTTTATTATTATATATATAATATAATTATATATTAATAATATTAATATCAAGAGACACGGTAGTGTCTCTGGCCAAGTACAAAAAAACGATCGTTTTTGTGTAATACTTCGCATATCAAAACTCTGTCAAACAATAATAAACATAACCTTATTCTTTAACTTGGCACTTTTATACCCATGAAGAATCATAATTAACCTAACCCTTCAAATGAAAATATGACACTTAATGCGCATGCGCAGAACCATGATTAGTTTTCGTATTAGAAGTATTTCCTTTACAAAGTTCGTGCTCTTAGTTGGATTGTAAAATCATAACATTTTATTTGCAAGAAACCTATAATATTACTTTGAATATTATACCGAATAACATAAATCAAGCGATTGATTGAAAGATCTCATTTCGCTGAATTCAATATCGACCTTGAATGATTTAAACTTTATAACTTGATCGTGATTTAACGTTAGAATTGACGTCGAATAACACGAGGACGTAAATTACCTCGGGGGTTATGGCTTCATTGGCGTGATGAAGATACAATCGTTATTATAATTTTGTAACGGTAGTTTTGCAAGAAAATAGACGCAATGCGCGTCGCGATCGTTATCGGTTGTGTTCTGTGCGAAAATCGGCGTAGTTGTACCGTAGACTCTTCATCTTTAGCGCGGACATAATTCTTCATAAAGTATAATTTTGTTATATAAATTTTGTCGTGTGTCAATTAAGTGGAAACCTTTTTAACCTAAAATGTAATTTGTTAGATGAAATGAAGAATATATATTTACATGTTGTAAAAAAAAAAAAAAAAAGTACCGTTTCATTAATCAAACTCACACGTCGGGATAATTGAAGCCATGTCAACGAATCATTATTATCGACCAGCAAAATCTTTTTCCGAAGTAATGATTCCCGTTAAATCCACTGTGTATTTGCCCACTAATTCTGATTAATTGAAATTCATTAACGCGCGATTAATTAAAACACAATGTTGTTACATAAAACAAGGATCGGGATCTTTTTGTTCGGTTCAGTTTTTATTGCAATTATTTATTGAATGAATTATTTTGTTAATTTGAATTGAGAAAATAAAAAAAAGTAAGGTAATCTAAAAAATAATGCATAATAATAATAAATAATAAATAAATAAAGTAATAATAAAAATAAAAAAATTAAAATCTACTTCTTTTATTACACTAATTATTAATAAAGTAATAATTTAATAATTATGCATATATTATTTAATTAAGTAATTAAATAATAAAAATAAGAAATAATATTAATAATTATATATATACATAATAAATGAAATTAATAATAAAAAATAACACTAATTATTGTACTCAGTTCAATATCATATAAAAGTTTAAATATTTTCATAATTTAATTAATTTTTTATATCAGTTAATTTTAAATTTTTAGTTTTAAAAATTGTTTCAAAAGTACAAAAATTATTAATTTCGACTAATTAATGTTAATAAAATATAACATCGATTGTGTGACAAAACAAAAAACATTTATCAAGAAAATTCTGATGAAGATTAATAAATAGTCGATTATTAAAAAAAAAGTCTAAGTTAAACTAATCAATTTCAACATAAAACTAATAATTGTGGGAAAATATTATCATCTGTAATTAAAAAAAGTAATTTTACTACTTTCATAGTATTTTATAAAAAATCATCAATATTAAATGTCAAAGAGGTATAAAAATTAAGAATATATTTTTTCCGCGTATATATTTTCCGTTAGATGTACTGATATAAATATTAGCAATATATAAGTAAAATATATATTTAAGTTTGACTTTTTATATACAAAAATATAAAAATGTATATGATTTATTTAAAATATATCATATACAGATATATTTTAAATAATTATTAAATATATTTTTATTATATATTTTAATTATAAATAATATATATTTAATTTTAAATATATATTATATATATTTCATATATATTAAATATATTTAATATATATTTTTATATTATAATATAATTTATTATATATAAAACATAATATATAATAAAATATAAAAGTAACACATAAAATTATAATAGGAGAAACTTCATTAGTTAACTCTAAAAAATAACCAAATATATTTTTCGTTAATTTTATATATATTTTTAACATATATCTAAAATATATATTTTTATCTAAAATTTTCCTAAATATAATTTTAGCATCAAAAATATATTATGATATATACTTCTGCAATACATTTTCGTTCATGCGGGAATACAAAATATATTTAATCTCAAATTAGCATAAAGAATTCATAAAACTATCCCCGAAAAATAAAGATTAAACCAGAAATTGAATAAAGCTTGTAACATTGAATTATCAATATGCAAAATGAAGCATGAAAAGCATAAAAAGAGAAGCAAGTTGACGGGGGATTGGAGGTGGAGAAGCTCGCGTGGACATAATACTGGGAGCTGTTTTGAGATTATGGTGTAACCGGAAGCGATTAGTCAGATCACGTGATTAGGGCGCCAGACCACTCAAGTCATAAGTCCTGCAGCCGAGAGCTCTTGATTGCATTAAACCAACATTATACTTGTTACGCATACACCGGATTCCGCAAGGTTAAGAAAAACCAGAGCAAAATTATAGTGCGAACTGAGCACAGCTACCGGGCAGAAAGAGAGAGAAAGAGAGAGAAAAAGAAAGAGACAGAAAAAGCACTCTGGCGTTGAAATCACGCCCGATATCATGCGATTTTGCCTTTTTATTTCCCTTATTCTTTGCTCTCCGTATAATTTTCTTAATGCCAATTTTACCACTTTTATAACCCGATAAATATTTGCCAGTAAATGTTCTTATAAACGCCAAATTGCATCCTTTTTTTAATACATTTCTAAATTAAGTAAAAAATTTCTTTTACGATTTTCAAAGAAAGAGTTTTTTTTTTAATTCTCTAAAGTGACAACAAAAAGCATTTATAGTTGATTTTAGCTGAACAAATAGTCGAGCATTTTGCGGCAAAGATTGGCACGGAATGCGATCGGGTATGCGTTCATGCGATAATTGCATCAGGACGAAGAATAAGGAGAGAGAGAAAGAAAAAGAATTGTAAATGGACGAAAGACGAGATCGCAGCTTAATGGAAACAGCGTGGCAGGATCATGCACCAGCATCGCGCAGCGCAGATTAACATAAACACGACGCATTATCGTAACACCAAAGTGCTGTTAAGCGCAAAAGATTTTCGAGCCGCGTGCTTTTATGCATATAACTGTACTGCAACTCTGTGACAGTCGAAAAAAATCTAACGAAATTGCACGAAGGTTCCTCCTGAACGTCACGTTTTGAAAAGGTGTTACGGTTTATTTTGCAAAAGCATGAGAATTTTACGTTTTTGTTGTAAAAAAAAGGCGGATAACAATATCAAAACGATTTGATATTAGAGAACAAGTGAACTTTGATTATCTTGAGTAAATTCGTTTAATGGATTTAATGGACGTGCAAACGATAAAAAGAGTCTGTTTATTTGACTGAGCATTTAGTACTATCAGATGTATTACACTCGGAGGTTGTTTGCAAAGATTTATACGATTAAAGGTGTATTGGTTGGTGTAAAAGTTTGAAATTCATTACACATTTGAGACTCATTCATTTGCAGCCTTTATTTCTTTATTTTTTAACTTGAAGGTTGTGAAAAACAAAGATTAGAATCTGAAATCTGAAATCATATATGTTGATTCTGCGTTGGGCGTGACAGGATTGGTTAATTCAAACAATGTCTTCGGCGAAAATCATGTGGACCAATGAAGGCATGTGTCAGTTCGTGATGAGAGTGTTCAATTTTGCAAACACAAATGGGTGTGCGGTCGCACGAATTCTCGGAAGGACCTTCGGCAACATAGATACGCCGAGAAAATATTTCGCAGCGAATTATCCTTCTAAACTAGACGCTTTTTGTGCGACGAATCCCAAAGCAGGAACATTCATCAAAATTCCATTAAAACCATTTGCACTCGGTGTCTTCTTATTTCAATGTCGGCGAATTCAATTCTTTTAATCGCTTTGTTTTTAATGTGAATTCAGTTTGAATAAACTGAATTCACAGGTTGGATTTTATCATTTTTGATTATAACATAACGGTCTTTTGATCGCTCAAAATTTTTTCTTCTTTAAATGTTTTCAATTTGTAGGAAGATAATTATTTATTATAGAAGTTAGAATTTATTTTAATATAATAATACAATATCCAGGTCAGGATTTAATTGGTTTATTCTAATGTAATTGAAATGTTTCAGAAGAATTAAAGTTTTCATTCGAAGAATTTTTTTGATGTTATAAATAATATCTGTGTTGAAGAGGATCATATATAGTCCATATATAAAACATACTTTTTCAATATATATTATTTAAACAATTATATATTGGTCATATATGAATTCCTTTTGTTAAATACTAAGGCATTGCCAATATATGGTCTATATATGGTAAAATATATATGGTCAATATATGGACAATATATGATCTTTTTTATTAGGGATGGAAAAATTAATTAACATTGCATTTATATCATTTAATAGAAAAATTATAGATAAGCAAATTTAATTTTGAAACTCAAATTTTGTATGGAATATCCATATTAAAAAGGATCATATATAGTCCATATATGAAACATACAATAACAATATATTATTCAAGAAATCATATATTGATCACATATGGATTACTTTTGCAAAGTACAAAGGCATTGCCAATATATGGTCCATATACGGTAAAGTATATATGGTCAATATATGGACAATATATAATATAATATCTTTTTTTATTAGGGATGGCAATGTTAAAGTATTATTTTCAAAGTTTGATGTAATTAGAAATGTGGTCATGAGTGGCCGCTGTTAGCGGTCAAAGGCGTGAGAGTGATTTTCGAAATTGGAACGAGGAGTGTCAGTGAGAATTTGGATAGACGAAAGGAGAGAGCACGATTGTGTGGTCAAGTAGATGATTAGTCCGCTAGCGGAGGAGTTTAAGGTTAATTACGAGGCCGATTGTTATAAATAAATATAAAAACGTGTTCGAGTTTTTTTCTTTATAATTCTCTATAAAATTGTTTATATTACCAAAGAGGTGTCATTAATTTGAGTAAAGTGACTAGATGATACATAGTACCTTTAACAGCAATAAATTTAATGTACAGTGTCTTTATATCATTTAATAGAAAAATGTATAGATAAGTAAATAGTGAGTTAACATTGCAAGCAAATTTGCGTCAGACTCAACTTCCTCAACAGCAAAGATGATCGCAAGTAAGAATAATTCTAACACGACATTTGATAATAGCCTTACAATATAGCAAAAACAAGCGAGTTACGAATTGATTAGATATTCGTCAAACGGCAATCTTGGAACATTCCGATATCCGTCGATATTGGCGAGTAAATCGCGCGAATCGCTACGCCGTGCGGACTTCGCGGTGGTCTTGGCCGGGGCGTGCGGGACAGAGGTAATTTCGTATGGACATTAATAAGGATCTTTCGATGAATCTCCGTAAACATGAACTTGCCAGCATGAATTATGCATTCGCTTGTTGATACATGCGGGAAGCCAATCGAAATCCAGCATTCACCGATAGACACGATTCACTAAAGCAGCTACCGGAATGTTGCATAGCGTCTCGCAATGACACGAAACAAAAATATAGATAACGTGTTTCGAAAATTTATGTACTCGACGCTTATATATACGTTCGCATCGACATTCATTTTGCAAACCGTAAGGGAAAATGTCATTTCAGTGCCTTGCTGTGTTACACGAATCGACAATTTCAAAAGCCATTTACAGTCGTACAAAAATGGCTCTATTAGAATGGATCAGTCCCTGCTGAATCATTTATGGTATTGGTACATGGTCATAGTACCTGGTATTCCTCAACTATACAACCAATGTACAACAAAAACATCGCAGAAGTTTCACAAATACAACAAAAAAGTGCATTGCATTTTATGTTTTGACCTTCTGACTTGATAAAGGTCGTTGTTTGTTTATTAAAATGGGAAAAAGGGATTAAAAAAATTACATTATATAAAAAATGGTGGTTATATTATGCATTAACAACCATTTTATTTTAATTTCCTAACTGTATTGTGAAATTATAATAATTTTAATTACAATTACCTACCTCGAAGGACCAAACAGTCCTTTGAGGTAGCATTATTTTATCTATTTATAATTACATACAAAATTATATTTATATTACTCATGTGAAACTTGATCAATTTGATAGTCACATTCAGGTATATCAATAATCTTATATGAAGAAAAATGACATCAAAATTGCATAGAAAAACAAATTCCATAGAAAAACAAGAGAGGGGGATTTTTCGCACGACCCCTCTGGCTATTTACATCCGCTTTTAACATGCACATTTCATCCCACAAAGATATCGCAGCTTGTAAAGTATTTTCCGATTATAGTGCACGTAGAACGAAAATTGGAGCAGCGGCGTTTTAGCAAATGCTCAGAAAAACATGGATAATTTTCAATGAAGTAAGAGTTCCGTTGTTCGCAAAACTGCCAATTACATCAGCGTTTCGATAACGTGAAGTTTATCGTCATTCTGCATTTTATTTTTCCAACGAGAAGCGAGCAGGTTGTAGTTACGACGTTCTTTATAAGTGGTCCAATTTCGCGGCCGTTGTTTCCTTGAAAACACTCAATTTCTCAATGAAGAAAAAAAAGTGACGAAGAAGAAAAAAAAAGAAGACTACGAAGTTTCAATGTGGAGAGACGATTCTTGAATGCAAAACTACTCATTACTTGACGCTTTTGGATTATTTTCTCGTTAAAGATTTAACCATTGAGAAACGACTAAAAATTAGGTGGATCAATTGCAATGTTTTATACAAATAAAGTCTAATTGGATAAAATACCAGTCTATAGATAGAAAGGTTTAATTAAAAGGGGGTTAGGTTTTTCTTGACTTAAATTTTGTTTTTTTCAAATTCTTTTTTTTTCGAACAAAAATTAAACCTGGTATCCTTGAGCTCCTAACATCAAGTCTAGTTGTGCATTGTACTAGACTTGATGTGTGGTAGATATTGTTGATGCAAGAAACGTTGAATATTTAATTGCAAATGTAACGACGTTACTGCTTTAATCAAGTTTGAAAAAGTAAGAAGCCAAAGCATATATATATATATATAAATGTATAAATATGTGTGCAAATCAACGCGTGTTCTATGCTTTGATTGATTTCGAATTAACTTTCTACCGTGCGGAATGAATAAATGAGAAGACTGCTTTTATGATCCGTAAATAAAAACGATTAGATACAACGCCTCGCTTCATGATTAAATGTTACATAACGAGTAATTTGATTGTGTCGTTTATTCAATTTCAAATGTAAAAACATTTCAATCCATCGATTAGAAAAATTACAACTTAGTAATTTGATTATTAATTTGTTAAAGATTAAAATGTGATTTCCATCTTGTTATAAAATCGGTTAAAAGGTCGAATTAAAGTTGAGGTCAGCATAGGTTAAGTTGGTAAAATTTTTAAGGATCTGATGAGGGAAAACCATGTTCTGTATCATATTTCAATCTTCAAGTAAGTAACTTCCATATTTACTAGATTTTTAACAATGATAACTAAAATACTCTTCTAAGTAAATAACATTGCTACCTCGAAGGACCTAAATTATTAAAAGATTCTCGAATGATTCTCAGATGAGGAAAATGATTATTTTTGAAGTGTTTCCAACTTAAATTTTTTGAAAGCATAGGTAAAATTTTTAGGGATCAGAAGAGGAAAAACCATGTTCTGTATCATATTTTAAGCTTCAAGTATGTAACTTTCATATTTACTAAATTTTTTTTAAATGATAACTAAAATATCCTTCTAAATAAATAACATTGCTACCTCGAAGGACTTAAATTATTAAAAGATTTTCGAATGATTCTCAGATGAGGAAAATGATTACTTTTGAAGCGTTTCTAACTCAAATTTTTTGTTCATTATAATAAAAATTGCCATAGTGTCCCAGAAAAGTAAGTACTACCTACATAAATATTAGGAACGACAGGCTCAACTATGAATTTCCAAACCATTACCCTGATTTGAAACAAAAACTACTTCCAATTTTCTCACCATAATCACATCAAGAAAATGAATTTGCCCATAGTATCTTATCTGAAGCAACTGTTTATTGGATATACGGTACTAGATTAGCAATATCTATCGAAGAACTAGTACCGGAGTACTATCACGTCGGCCAAGCTGAAGGTTGGAAATTAGCGGGACGCCTCACGGCACCGGCAGAGCATTGTTATTCGTCATCAATTACAAATACCGGCGAGTTTCTCGAAGATGCCGTTCGTGTTTGCGTCGCATCCTTAACCCACTTGTTGGCTCGTTGGCAAACTTGCAAAGGACGAACACAAGGAAATCACGCTGCAAGCCTCTTGCATTATCAATTTTCAAATCCCATACAAAATCAATTTAACAAGATTAACCAGAATCTTCGTTTTAAGGAAAAAGAACATTAGAGAGAAACATTTTCTCACTTCTCTACATCGCAGACAATAAATATTTATATTTTCACGAAGCCGCTCCAGCTGTGGATTACGTGCTTTCGCGCAGTTTGCGTGATTATTTTCACGCAATTAACAAAAGCAAATCTGCCGGTAGGCGATCTTAGTGGCTTCATTTTTATCGCGTCTTAATTATAGCACCGATCTCGCGCAACTAGTGAAACTGGTAGCAAATTTACGCTTCGTTTGCGAAGGTGCTAACATTGCTAGGATTGCCTGCACATTTTCGTGTGGCGTAATTTTGTGATGATTGATTGTAAGATATATTGGAAAGGAAAGTGTTAGGAAGAGGCTGACTTCGTTTTAGATTGTAGTCACGTTTGTTGGTATCATGTTTCTTGATTGAACGAAAAAACATTACACTTTTTCAACTTTACTTTCCAAAAGTGAGGGAACTCGCAATTGCAAAAACTCATTGATCTAATCAGCTTTACGTCATGACTTTTTTTTCCGCTTTTAAAGTAAACTATAATTTTTGCTTATCTGAATTCTACAACAGAATAAAGTGTTGAACCTAGAAACTAGAGTCTGATTTTTTTTAATGAAAAAGTAATGCTAAACAGGATAATAAATTTTTTTCAGATAGAAATTTAGTACTAGTAAAAAACTTTAAATTTTGTAGGATACAAATTCGCAGCTGAACTTTCCAACTGGAACTCTATGCTGTTCCGGGGGATTCGTGCCTTGACGCCAAAAGGTCTATGGTAAAAGAATCACTTTTTATTTTCTATTTTTCAGGAATTTTTTACAATAAATAATTACTAATAATTTTATTTCATAACTTTTCAGAAGTTGCATGCATCGCTTCCGTCATATAGACCTGAATAAGTAAGTGTGGTTTATAAAAAAATGGTGGTGGGTTTAAATTTAATAATTTATAATTTATCTAATTTATTATAGTTTCAATTATTTTTCGAACTGTGAAAATCATTCAATTATTAACAAAGACGAATTAATTTATTTTGATAAATTTGTATTAATTCCACATTGATTTTTGATTATAATGTTTCTCATGCATATATTTACATACATTTTCATTACTCTTAAAATAAACTTTTTTTTATTCGTATTTATTTGCAACAAATACTTCCTACTTCATTGAATTTGCACCGACGAAGACGGAAGACAAAATCGCGAATTGTAAATGAAAATTATTAACTGCGTTCAATTTAATTAATTTTTATGTAAATTTATGTTAATGGAATGTTAGAAACGGTCTTTGTTAGTAATTTAATTGATTTCCCTGATTATGCGTACGTCAGTGTAAATGAAGGGGTGCGAAGTGATGCAAAGCATAATTCAACCCAGACAGAAAAAAAGACTGTTGACGTGAGAAACAAGCCTAAAGAGGTATTATAACTATAACTCCTAGGAGCAGAGGATTAGACCAACCTTCTGAAGAGACACAAAAAAGTCCAAATTACGAGAAAAAAGGCATTAATATATGGGGTATTCTATGCCAAGATGATCCAAAATAAAAAGTGATGTTTTTGAAACATGAATGTTTCAAAAAATTATAACTTGAAAATTATAAATCGCAGAAAGGAAAAAATGTCTTATATTTTTGTTCAAAAAGTTCTTTTTTTGCAGAATAATTTTACTGTTTAACTTTTTTAGTGTGATTTCTATTTTTTGAGTAATATTTTTTTAAAATATTCACGTTTTTGATTTTGCAATTTTCAAAAAATCGATTTACATGGATAATAATCGAATTGAAAAATTCGAGAAAGAAAAAATGGACAATTTTTGTCGAGATTAGAAGCATGAATACATTTCATTGGTTCGATTTTTTCCAGAAAATTATCTTTGAAATTTAAAGAAAATTTCTTGAAAAACTACTTTTCAAAGAAATTCAAACTTATTCATCTGATTATAACTAACAAATAAAACTTGCAAATCTTTAATACTGTTTTTCCGGCAATTTTTTACTGTTTTTGCTCGGAAGGTCGTATTATAATGATTTTGTATTCATCCAAATGACACGAATCATCGCAAGATATCTATTCCAATAACAATTACCGTACAATCAATAACGATTATAACATTTCGCTATTTTTATGCCACGTTGATTTGCTGATACATCAAAGACATGAATTAATTTGCCTGATTCCTTTGTTCGGCAAACTCCCACGTAATTAACAATTGCAATGACAGATGACATCAACAAATACCTTATATAATCCATTAATGATATTCAATACCATTTACAAACTGAATTCATTCTTTCTTCATCTCGCATGAATACTTATTACCGTAATATCTACTTAAAATTTTTTTTATTCGTTTTAAATCTTTTCTTCTGCTAATCTTATACAACTTTGACCCTCTTCGATCGACCCGTTTCGCAACATTAAATCAAGTTCAACTGTCAGCATTGCTTACATTAAGTTGGTAACTTTTGATTTGTATATTATTGATTGAATTTGGCATAACAATTGCAAAGAAGGTGCCAAATGAAAGTCGCGTGGATTGCAAAATTTCGCGCCAATAAATTGCTTTTTTTTTTTTTTTTTTTTTTTGTTAATTTAATTTTTTTTAATT
>JABFPJ010004333.1:0-14045 GCA_022817425.1 Gryon sp. ZL-2020 | reverse complement strand
TGAGAATATATTTTTAATATATTGAGAACATATTCTGCATATATTTTTTTCTATAAAAATATATTCTTTATATATTCGTGACATATTTTCAATATATCATCAATATATTTTTACTTTAAAAATATGTTTCAACAATATTAAGAATCTATTAAAAATATATTAAGAATATATTAAGAATATATTTATAGACTATACCAAGAATATATTAACAAATATATTCACAATATACTTTTCATTTTTCTAAGGTTTTTGTCCATTTAAAATGCATTTATTCGTTTTTTTGTTCAGAAAAATATTATTTGTAATTTTAAAAATACTGCCAAATTGTGAAAATAGTTAATTTATTGCTATTTAATATTATAAAATCAGTCAAAAGTTTATTTTGTTTATATTTATATTTATATGTTTAAATAAACATTTTCATTTATTTTAAATACTTATTTCTTATTTAAAGTTTCTGAAAAAGTCATATTTTAGTTTGTTAAACCTACAAAAGTCAGAGAATTTGCAAATTCATAAAACGGAACTACCCTGTTATATTCTTAATATAATTTCAAAATATAGTTTTGACATTATAAATAATTAAATATTTTTTATTTTAATTTATTTTTTGTATATTAATAATTCGTATTAACTTAATTTATATTAAAAATACTCAAATTTAATTAATTAAAATTAATTTTTAAAAAATCCATTTTTTTAGTTATTTGGATCTGACGACCCTATGTCCTTTGGAATTCCACTTGAACCAGACTTAGATCCACATTCGTACGACAAAGAAGAGGATTATTCGTCGGGTAAATTTTAAACAAATGAAATACTAATTCTCATAATAAAATTCATAATAACTTTTTCTTACTTTTAATACAAAAATATTTTCATTAATTTCCAAATTACTGAAATTAAAACTTGCATTAATACAAAATCATTTTCTTAATTTAATGAACAATTAATTAAATTAATAAAATAATATAATTTAATTAATAAATAATGATTAATTTAAAAAATGATTAACAGAAATGGCGAATGGATCAGGCGGTGGCAAGCTGATAGCGTACAATTCAAACAACTCCAACTCGAATTCAATGTTTGTCCTGCCGGACTTGGATGCCGATATTTTCATGACACCCACGATGACGTCATCGACGTCGCCAGCTAACAATCAGGAATACAACTTAGAAGTGGACAACCTGGATAAGGATGATAGCAAATCATTCTTTCTCAATTCGTTAATACCGCTGGAAGAAGAGGAAACGAGTTCGAAGGCTACTTCATAAATGTTAAATTAACCGCGAAATCAAACTTGTGCTCATTTTTTGGTTCTTTTTTTTTTGTTTTCACTTTCGTTCGTTCGTATTCGTACGAACTTGAATGTGTATTTATAAGATGTTCATCAGAGGTAGTCTTATAGAGCTAAAACGTGGAATAAACGTTTTTTGAACGTTTATTTTCTTTCATGCGAAATTAATGAATAAAAAAAAGGATGTCCACAAAGATGAAATGTTTTACAAATGCGAAACTTGGTATTATCGGTCCAAAGTAAAACGTGGTTTTATTCGAAAATTGTGATATTATGTATGATAATTAATTATTTTGAAGAAAATAATCTGACTTTAATATAATGGAATGATTATGTAAATTAACTTCACAATTGTGTATATCAAATTGTTCTTCACATTTAATTTATTGTTGAAATTATTTTTGTATTATTATTATTATATATAAGTAATAAATTAATCGATTAAGATTAAGCGAACAATAATTGAAAAAATAAAGACAATTGATTTGTTTTCTTTATAAATAATTCATTATTTTACACAATAAATAGAAAACTTCGATAATATATGGAATCGAATTAGATTAGACATCCTATTAATTTATAACTCGTTTGTTTCGTTATTCAAAATGTTGTATTTTTGAATTAACAACTGAAATCGCGTTTAATTAGTCCTGTTTATCCAATTTGTATAAACTTGAAGTCACTTAAAATTTTATATACGAGATATCATCCTGTATAGAATTTTATACACGATTTCATCTAAGATTTATGTAATGTTATTTAGTTCAAGTATTTCAATCTAATATCACTTCTATTATTTTTTTATATATAAAAACAATCACAGACATAACACAACTTTATCGAAAACCGAATATTTATATAGGTATATGAGAAAAGTATAAAAAAATTTAAAAAAACGAAAAGCTACAAAAAAATGATGTAATCCAATACAAATTGTTACTCACTTTCATAACATTGTCATTTTTATAAAGATAACATATAAAATTACAAAAAAAGCTGTAATAATGATAAAAAACTAAAAAATATATATAATTTTGTATTAATACTTGAAAATCAAACATATATTAATTCAAAAGTAGTTAATTATTTTTGTTGGTTCGGAATGTGTTGTGTGTTGGTTTTAACTTTCTCTTGGTTGTTACTTTTAATTGTTGTAATTATTAATATTATTCATATTATTATTATTATTATTATTATAGTTATGATTAAATAAGTGAAAAAAGTTATCTTTTTTTAATCAATTTATAATGTAATTTAAATATATTTTTATAATCTTATTTTCGTACTAATGGAGAGTTGAAATCAACACAAGAATGATATATTGTAATAAAGATAATGTTTTCTTGTTAAAAAGAAGAAAAAACTGTTAATATCTTATTGAAACTAAATCATTCTGGCACGAAGTTTTATTCGCGCCAGAATATAAAAACCAAACAGGAAATCATCGATAAATAAAATCCTTCTTTTAATCTGAGTTTAATGGAAAAACGACTGAATATAAAAATGATTTTGTTTTTAATATAAAAATGAATATAATTAATTTCTGGAGATACTATTAAGGTATTACGAAATTAGAATATAGATAACATAATTAATTATAAATATCCTTTTTAACGTGTAGAAAGCAAATGATATATATATAAGATCTGTTAAGAACAGTTATAATAATGATTATTTGAAGTGCAGAAGAAAAGGAAATGAAATGAAGGAAAATTAGTAGATGTTGAATATAAGTTATAAACGGCACCAACATTTTTTAATATTACGTCGAATTTTGTACAGTAGTGAAAATATATTCAACAACTGTCAAAATAAAGCTACGAAATTGTAATTGTACTTATTTTAAAATCCTTTTTTCCCTTTTTAATATTATAATATTATATTATTAATTTATAGTAACAATAGTTCTTTAATTAAAATATATTTTTATACTTTTTATTATATCTTATATATTATATATGTATATATATATTTTGTTCATAATTGTTTTACAAAATAATTAATTTACAAATATCAAAGGAGCAGTTATTTTCTTACAATATCAAAATTGTTATTCATTATTAAATAAATAATGTTTGACGACGTAAGTTAATTAATCATTAAATGAAATTACATTTTGTTCACTTTTAACTATAAAATAATTAGAATTTCTCAGAAATATAATAATTGCTTCTTTTTTTGAAACACAGATTCAAATAGTATTATCATACTTTCGACTAAATGCCACGCAATATAATAGAAGAAAATTCTAGAAAAATATTTTGATTCAAATCACATTCATTTTTTTACAACAAATTTCATATAAATTATTATTTCTGATAATTAACTATTTCTTATTGTATAAAAGTATCCATTTTTTAATTTTTTTATTAATTGTTTATAAACTTTCAATTTTACAAATCTGAAAAAAATATATATAAAACTAAAGTTTTATATTATATATTTTATATATACTTTTTATATTGTTTTATATATTCTTTATATAAAACTCGAAATATATAAAAAATATACAAATTATAAATAATATATACAAAACATATGTAATTTTATATATAAAATGTTGGCTATATGGCATATATTCAAAATGTATCATTGTATATTGTAATTATAATATATAATTATATACTTATATATACTTATTTATATTATCTATATTTATATATTATATATATTATATATATATATGATATACAATTATATATAATTATTCACATATATATTTAAATAATAATATAAAAAACAATTATATTTCATGTTTTCAAATTGTTCATAATTTTCAAATTTGCCGCCTCCGTGAAAGAGCACCAATCACGTGACCGCAGTCGCAATCACTCGAAAGTGTATTCGTAAGTGCGATGCACCGTGGCGGCCGGCGATTGGTCGATCGCGCCGACCAATCGGAAAGCACCATCTGTCTGCGCTGACGGCTGCTACTCGAAATCGCACAACGTTTTCGCCGAGTTCGACGAGTGTCCGTGTCGCGTATCAGCCAACGACTCGCCGCAGCTATTGTCAGTCGCCCATCGTCCAGTGGACTCGTTCCGGTCCTGGCGTTACTCAACATGCGCTTCTTTGTCGCTTTAATCGCGCTCACAATCGCCCTCGTCGCGGCGGATGTTCATTTCGAAGACAAATTTCCCGACAGTAAGTCATCTTTCATCTTTTTTTTTTTCATTTTTTTCTTTTTTTTATTATAAAAATTTTGTATATATATATATAGTTATATATATGTATATATATATATATATGTATATGTATATATATATATGTATGTATGTGTATATATATATATATATATATGTATGTATATATGTATATATATATATAAGTTTATTTATAGTTATATTGATTTTTTATATTAAACAAAAATTCTGTTTCAAAAAAAAGTAAAAAAAAAGAAAATTGACGAAACCCGGCTCGTCACAAAATATGGCTACGCTTTCGTCATCAATTTTGTAACAACCGGATGCCATCAACTCCTCTCATCTCAATCTTCTTTCCAACTAAACTCGCTCATTTCGTCCCGCAACTCTCTTTCTTTTGTTAATTGAACCCGCGCGTCTTTTGTTTTCATTCAATTGCTCCCTTTTCCGCCCCATTTTTCCACCCAAACGACGCGACTTTTTGACACGTCGTATGGCCTCGTGGCACTTGGCAATAGGCGTCCGATCAATCGCCGGCGTCGTAATCCTTCGATCTTGTAATTGTTTCTTCTTTTCTTTTTTTTCTTTTTCTGTTTTTTTGTTTAATTATTAAATGAAAATGGAAGGTTAGAAATGCTGGGCAAAAAAGACAAGTTTTATGTAAATGAAGAATGCGCGTTTGATTAGAAGAAACGTAATGGGTTTTGTTACGTAAAATGGAAATGCAAGATGTTATGGAGGTTTTTAAGGAATATGGATGAAAATAGTTTAAAGTTGGATCTTAAATGAAAATTAAGTGATTTTTATGAAAAAATTGTATTTTTATTAATTTTTTTGACATTTTCAACTTTTTTTTATTTTTCGTTTTTTATTTTTTTTTATTTTATTTTAAGAAAATGTTGTTAAAGTATGTATATATATATGTATATGTATATATATGTATATATATGTAGATTTTTATTTATTTTTTTTTAATTTTCAACTTTTTTATTTTTTGATTTTTAATTTTTTATTTTTCTAAAACTTATTTTAAGAAAATGTTGTTAAAGTATATATATATGTGTATGATGTATATATATATATATATATAGATATATATAGAATATGATGTATATATGTAATATGTATTTATATATTTAATAGGATGATTATATACAACCTAGAGAAGTCTGTCGACAAACAGAAACTATCTTACCGACTGAGATAATAACCGGCTTGGCGCTGCCACTTGGCACTTTAAACAAATTTCACGCCATTTTCAACTACGAAACCGACCAATTTCGGATCTTTGACTTTCCCGTTCGAGATAACTCACTTGGCTTATCGCGCCCTTATCGATTATATATAAACACACTTCTTTCGACCAAACCAACTTTTATTCATTTGTATTTAAGATTTCATTCAACAAAATCATTCAAAAATAAATAAAATACAAAAAAAAAGAAATCTCTTAACTTTGATAGCTCGAACGAAATGTTATCGCTGCATTTTTATCAGAAAATTAGGCATCGAGTTGATTTATCTATGTAAATACAAAATTATGTGAGATTTTTATTACTTTGTTTATGAATAAATATTCATTTTTTAAGTTTAAACAACAATATGTTTATGTATATATTATGTATATAAAAAATATATAATAGTTTATAATTATTACTTGTTTATTTACAGATTCGTGGGAAAATGAATGGGTATACTCGGAGCATCCGGGGAAGGAGTTTGGAAAGTTCGTACTGAGTGCCGGAAAGTTCTACAATGACCCTGAAAATGACAAAGGTATGAATTATTATTAATTATTATTATTATTATTATTTTGGTTGTATTTTTGTTGAATTAATGTTGCATTATTTTCGTCCTTTTAGGTCTGCAAACGTCGCAAGATGCCAGATTTTATGCCCTCAGTCGGAAATTTAAACCATTCAGCAACAAAGACAAGACGTTGGTTATTCAGTTCAGTGTCAAACACGAACAGAATATCGACTGCGGCGGTGGTTATGTCAAAATTTTCGACTGCAAACTCGAACAGAAGGATATGCATGGCGAAAGTCCTTACTTGATTATGTTTGGTAATGAAAGATACATTATTTAAAAAAAAATTGTTTTAAAAAAAATTAATTATTTGTGAAAATGGAGAAATTTAAGTTTAAGATGGGACGAATCTAAAAATAGCATTTTCAATTTTAATTAAAGTTTTGCTACTTCATGTATTGTTAACAAAATGTTATTAAAAATGAGCAAAAATGGTGTAAAATGATTTTTCGAATTATATTGTTAATATTCTTTTTTGATACAATATTATTTGTTATGAATTTTATATATCTAATATATATAATGCAGATATATATATAATTTGTCCAATTTTTTAAGTAAAATTTGCAGAATCAAAGACTTAATGTCCCATCTTAAGCAATTTTGCATTTTTAAATTAAAATAAAAAAAATAGGAAAATTAAGTAAATAATTGAATAAACGATGCTTAATAATAATGTTTATTTATAGGACCGGATATTTGCGGACCCGCAACCAAGAAAGTTCACGCCATTTTCAACTACAAAGGCAAAAACTTGCTCATCAACAAAACCGTTCGATGCAAAGACGATGTTTACACCCATTTGTATACTTTCATTATTAAACCTGACAATACTTATGAGGTACTTAATCCAATTTAAATTCGGTATTCAATTCTTAATATAAGGAGTTTATTTTAACTTCATTTTATACGAAAAAAAATTAATAAATAAATATAATGTAAATTGTAATATATTAAAAACTATTTTTTCTTATTAGAATTGAAACAAATATATTTTTTTAATATATATATATATATATATTTTTTTTCATTTAATATATTAAAAAAAATTTTTCATCCCAGATTCTCATCGATAACGAGAAAGTCGAATCAGGCGAATTGGAAGCCGACTGGGACTTTTTGCCACCAAAGAAAATCAAAGATCCATCTCAAAGCAAACCAGAAGATTGGGACGACAAGCCAACAATTCCCGATCCCGATGACAAGAAACCAGAAGATTGGGACAAACCCGAACACATCCCCGACCCAGAAGCTACCAAACCCGAGGATTGGGATGATGAGATGGACGGCGAATGGGAAGCTCCAATGATCGATAATCCAGCTTACAAAGTAATTAAATTATTAATACTTTAATTAATATTACAAATACATTCTAATATTAATACAAAATTAAAGTTCTATGAAGAAATCAATGAAAAGTTATGGAACTTTTTTCATTATATTATAAAATCAGTAATTAATTTATTTATAAATAAAATTTGAAAAAAAAAAAATTTTAAAATCATTTTTAAAAATGAAAAAAAGTAATTTAGACTTAAGTTAACAAATTTAAAAATCAAAAAATTTTAAAGATCAAAAAATAGATTTCGAAAAAAGTACATTTCTTTATATTAAAATGTGTAAATGCATTTTATTTATGAACAAATAAATATTTCAGGGCGAATGGAAACCAAAACAAATCGACAATCCAAATTACAAAGGCCCATGGGTGCATCCGGAAATCGATAATCCCGAATACACACCTGATCCTGAACTCTACAAACGCGACGAAATTTGCGCTATTGGTTTTGATCTTTGGCAAGTCAAGTCCGGCACTATCTTCGATAACGTTCTAATTACGGACGACGTCGAATATGCTTACAAAATTGGCGAAGAGATTAAGAAAACACAGGTAAATTTTTATTAAAAACAAAAACAAAAAAAAAAAAAATTTTAATTTTTGTTTTTGAAATCATAATCTAAGATAAAGCATATTTTTGCATGAAAATGATGTATTTTTAATTCACGAATAAATGAACATTGAATAATTAAATTAATTAAATAATTAGGAAGGAGAAAAGAAGATGAAAGAGCAACAAGAACAAGAAGAAATGAAAGAGAGGGAAAAGGAAATTAAGGAATCGAAGGAGGAGAAGGAAGATGAAGATGATGACGATGATGATAACGAGGAAGATAACACTGTCCCCGAAAATGAGGTAATTTTGAAAATTGAAAAAAAAATAATATTAAATTAAAAAAAATAAAATAAATGATGATAAAAGCCTTTACCGAAAAGTCATGAGTTGATAAAACGGTGGAATTCCTCGTTGCTGAAAAGCGAAATGTAAACTCAAAATGTAAACACAAAACATACATACACTCGATTAATTCAAAATATTTTATTTTTTGCAGGAACACGACGAATTGTAAATATACGTGTGTCGCGTGGCACAAACTCAGACTGTATTCCAGGAGCTGTTGGCAGACATGAAAAGCGAGGAGAAGAACGAAGCAATAAACGGAATCGGAAGTCCCTAAAAAGAAAAAACGACGAACTTTCCAAAGCAGCTTCCATCGTGAAAATTGTCCTTTTTTCTTTTCTCGTACTTAGGCACAAAAAGATGCAAAAACACACACAAAGACAAAAAAATTTTTTACACTACAAAAAAAGAAGAAAAAAAAAAAAAGAAAAATTGTGTGCGTTGAAGACTTTTTTTTATTCAAACGCGAATGGAAAAATCCTCGATTGTCGCGACAGCTCCGTCAGAGACTAAGTTGTTCCGTTTTTGTTTGTCAAGTGTTTTTATATTCATTTATTGCAAAGTAATTGAAGTGTAATTTAATGATAATAATGCATAAATAAGAATAATAATAATATATTATTATTTCATTTTCCGTACAATGTACGCGTCGACGAAAAATGAAAAACAGGGAAAAAACCCATAGTCCGCGTTTTCATTACGAATATGAAGTCAGATGTGAATTGCGGTGTGTGCGAAATATTGTGACGATTTGCGATTTAACGATTTAACACCTTCATTTATGGCTAAACGCGGTGTAATTGATGGATGAATAAAAGAGATTTTATAGATATCGATTTTTCACTCCTTTTTTTTTTGGATTACATTCGGATTTTTATTGAAATTATTGTATAAAATTATTCATGTTTAGTTTATATATATAGATTTTAATGTTGTGCAATTAAAGATCATTTTTTATTTGAAGCTGTCGCTTGGTTTTATTATTTTTGCAACTTTTAGCATTTTTGATACTTTTTTCAAGAAATTGCTTTTTTATTGAATTTATTACTTTTTTTATATTTCTAATTAAACTTTATTTAATGAAATAATTTATTGTTTATAATATAATTAATCATTAATTATTAAATTGAAGAACATGTTTGAATAAAATTAATATTTAATTTTTATTTTATTTATAAATATAAAAATAATTTTATTTATATTGTAAAAAAAATCAATTGTTTAACAATTATATTTTATATAACTTTAATTAATTAAATAATTGATTATTTGAATTAAATTTGAATTAAATGAAATAATTAATTATTATTTATCAAGTTAAAGAATTTAATTTAAAAAATTTAATATTTATTTTTAATGTTTAAAATATCTTTTTTTTAAATTATTATATTTTATGTTAGTAAAATAAACAAATTAAATAATAAAAAAAAGAACATTTGTTCGTTAATTTTATTAATAGTTTTTTAATACATTAAAAAAAATGGATGTTTCCTTATTTAAAAAACAAAATCACAATTTCAAATTTCCCGCCACTCGATTTTTTCGATTTTGGATATAAAAATCGACGTTTTCGCGGAATCGAATTAACTATGAACAGTTTGAGAAAAAGCTTGAGCTTTTAACCGTTTTTCGGAGGAGAAAAAGAAAAAAGCGTTGAAAATTGTCGATTCAAGTTTATTTGATTGGAACAAAGTAGTTTTATTTATACATTATATATAATATTATATCAGAATCGTCAAGGAGAAATTGAAGTTTGTTGTGATTTCTGAATCAAAAGTATATTGCAAGGTCGTAAATATCATTGCTTTATCAAAGGTAAGTTTTTGATTTTATTTTTGTTTTGTTATATGAAATCGTAATTTTTTATTGAAAATAATTTGATTTTGGAAAATATTCAAGTTGGAATTAAAGTTGATTTAATTCTGAATGATTTTATTTTTAAAAATCGTTGATTTGTTTATTAAATGGAATTTTTGTATTGAAAATAATAAAAAAGGTTATTCAAGTAAAAATGATTTGATGTTTTTAAGTCAAAAAAATATTTTTTAAAAATAATAAATAAATCAATACTATTTTTTTTATTTTTTATTATTTTTTGTTATTTTAATAATTTTAATTATGAAATATTAATATTTTTATTATATATAATATCATATATAATATATATATTATAATAAATAATAAATATAATATATTAAATATATTTATATAAAATTGCCAATACAAATATTCATTAAATGCTTTTATTTAGTTTAAATAATTAATTATTATGATAAATAAATAAAAAATGAATAATAATAAATGTAAAATTATCCCACATTTTTATAAACATTAAAATATCAATTTTTATTTATTACATTTTACAAATTTAGGGGACTTTCCACGCAAAAAACCTAAAAAAAATGAAAAACAAAAATCGAAAAAAAAAATTTTCATTTTCATTCTAAAATAAAATTTATTTTAATTTACGAACCCATAACTTTTTTACAAAATAGTTAATTTTTATTTTTTGTTAATAGTTCATAATTAATAATTAATTTTGTTAATTTAATATTTATTAATTTAAATAATAATTAATATTTAATAGTTAATAATGTATAAACCTTTTTTCTAAATCCCTTAAAAACCAAATTAGAATAAAATCACCAATCAAACAATGAATAAATTAAAATTAATACATTAAAAACACATCCAATTTTACAGATATTTAACAATGAAATGGGTACGATCAAACATTCCAATATCCGGCGAAAAGAGCGAAACCGCAAAAGTCGTCACCGACGCCGCGCAGGTGCGTTACCTGAGAAAGCAAATTCGCGCGCAATCAAAACTGCGGGAATTCGAAGTGCAACCCGTAAAAAAGCGCAAATACACAAGACACAAGAAAGTCGAGGAAAAGGAAAACGATTCTGAGCCAAAAACCGTGACAATAACTTACGCTCCAACGAGAACTGCGGTTCCAATAAACTTGAGCAAAAAAGTTGATAAAATCGATAAAAAAGTCGACAAAATTATTATTAAAAAGAACTCGTCATTAATGTGGACAAAACCGCGATTTCTTGAAAATCAGACGAAAATTGTTCAACATCGGAATGCGACTTTTGTTCCATCTTCCACGAGATTTGATGGCAGAAGATGTTTGCAAGACTCAGGGAACTTGAATTATGAAAATGAAACAAACTATGGCGATGGTTTGTTATTGGATGAATCAGAATTTTATCGCGAATTTGGTAGATTGAATCCAAAAGAAATAATATATCTTCTTTTAGACTTGATTGCGTCACAGAGAAATGAGTTGGGCATCGAAAATCAGGCGCAGTTTGTGCGCTCGATCAGTCAGGATTTGAAAATTACTAAGGCAAAACTTTATGGATGTACTTCGAAGTTTGATTATAATCCTCGGTTGTTAAATGTTCCTCAAAATGTTTATTCTCGAAATGGTAACATTTTTGTTTATATTTATTAAATGAAAAAAATTATGTATACACTTTTTTTATTAAATTTTATTTTTTTAATATATATATATATATGTATTAAAATTATGGTTTACTTATTTTATTTAATAAATTTTCAGATAATCATTTCGATCAATTCAAATATCGTGAAAATATTCCCTTAAATTGTTCGAAATGGAGTTTCAAGACTTATGCTTACAATGAAAATTGGCCAAAGAAATCTTCTCGAGTTCATCCTGTGAGGCACTTTAAAATAAAGTTTAATCAGCAAAGTTCAACGAGTCTTGAAAATGTGAATCACAATTCCTCCGTTGTTCAAGTAATTATATTGAAACTTCATTAAGGAAGGACTATCATGAAGCAGCATGTCATATATATTATTCCAATCATTTTTTACGATTTATACAATTAAATTTTTATTTTATAATTTTTTAAAGTAAAATTTACTAAAAACACAACTAAAATCTACATTTTTTATACATTTTTATTTATCTAACTAAAATTAAAATTTTTTAACATTTTTTTTATGTTTTTATTTATATTTTGTTGAGTTTTCATAGAGTGTGAATATAAGATTAAGTGATTCATCATATATTGACCATATATGGAATAATGTTTATATAATAATTAAGTATAATTTATTAATAATAAGAAATTAAATATTTATAAATATAATATATTAAATATTTATATATGATCTTTTTTACTCAAAAAATGCTTAATTTAAAACATATATTTAAAAAAAAAAAATCTTTAAAAAAGTTTTTTCATGATAGTCCTACCTTAAGTATAATAAAATAATATAATTTTTGAAAATCTAATTAATTATTTTACTTTTACAGGAACAAACAAAATCGATCCAACAAACTCTTCAGTCGGTTAAAAATGATATCGAAGAAATTTGTGCGATGCAATACGATCGTCTATACGATTCGCAATACGAAATATACGAACGAGTTATTAATTACATCGCAAATGCTCCATAAAACAAACCAATTATTTAATCGAATAAGTCAAAGACAGATTCAGAATATATTAATTAATATATTGGATATTTAAATTTAAATACTTGAGTTACGTTTCAGAATATGTAATCACAAAAATACATGTTTTTTGTTACTTTTAATGTTCGAATTATATAATAATTAGTTAAATGTTTTTTGTTAAGAAAAAAAGATTTGTTTCTTAAAAAGCCAAATCTTCATTTTCGCAAATATTTATCCAATTAAATGTAAGACGTTTTAGTAATAAATAGATTTGTGCGTTTTTATTACAAAAATCGTTATTTATAATTTGAATAACCGAATTAAATATTTAAGTATTCAAATATTAATATTAATTCGAATATTTTCTTTTTATTCAGTTATTTTCATTTTTTAAGTTATAATATGTTCGTAGGAAAAGGTTTTGGTATTGTCTATTTTAATACTAATTCCTGGTGTATTATAAGAGTTCTATCGGCACAAGAGCAGAGTGGCGCAGTGGAAGCGTGCTGGGCCCATAACCCAGAGGTCCGTGGATCGAAACCACGCTCTGCTAAAATTTTTACGTTTCATTGTATAATATTTTTTATTTCAATTTCAATTTCAATCAATGTTTATCTAATATTTTATCAGAACTTAAAATATTGCAGATATTTAAATTAGTCTTTGAAAGATTCCTTTTTAGATTATTTTTTAGTTTAGTTTCTTAATTTGAAATTATAATTTTATATATATGTGTATATATAACGGGAAATCACTATGGATAACTAATCGAAATATTTGAGATTTCATTTTAGATAAATGACTTGGACTTCGAAAAAACTGAGATCTCTTCTCATTTTACATGCAAACTTGATACTTCAAGTGTAAAGTGATACATGAGATGAGTTTCGAAAACTGTGTGATGACTAATTGAACATTTAAATGATCTTCTAAAAGTCTCACATATGTATTAGGCGGACATCATTTCAACGAAACTAAATCGTGTTCCAAAATTGGAACACACAATTTCCTTTTTTTTCTTTTTTAATTAAACTTTTTTCAAAATTTAAAGTTTCACTTAAAATTAATATTAAAAAAATATTTTTTATTTAACTATTTCAGAATTTCATTTT
>JABFPJ010004332.1:0-14047 GCA_022817425.1 Gryon sp. ZL-2020 | reverse complement strand
ACCAATATCATTTTGAAAATCCTCTGCTGTCATTTGAAACAATAATTCTAATGTTATATCATTTTCTGAAATTAAACAATATTTATAGAATATTAGAATATAGAATTTTAAAATTTAAATATGTATACAAAATTACGAGGTTATGCCGGCATTTGCAGAAAATTAATTTAAATATTGAAAATATTAATGCTTCGATGTCTGCTCCAGAAAAGCCACAGTCTTTCAGCACATTCATTTTGTTAAAGAACTCATTAACGTTGATATACAATTTTAAAACAAAATTTTCACCAAAAAAGAAAACCGTCGTAGCATGAAAAGCGATCCAACCTAATCTGACACTAGCCACCGACATCACTGTAAAACTTCTATTTTTTGAAACGTTCTACAAGAATTAAATGTTCTACATAAAACGTATATAAGTGTTTTTAATGGTTAAAATGTTTTTTTGGAAACGCATTATACGTTTTTTTTAGAGAAAACACTTTAAAACGTTCTAAAAAAGCTTCAAAACCGTTCTGATCAGAACGTTTGTATTTACAGTGATTATCGACTTCAGCTTTGCCGATCATAGATTTTAAAATAATCTTTTTGAAATTAAAAGATATAATTTCAAGAAGAAGAGAATATACATTTTGTGCAAAATTCTTATGTTTGCTTACGAAATTAAATAATTTTTTTTAGGAAATTATTAATTTTATTATAAAGATCATCTT
Source organism: Gryon sp. ZL-2020 (assembly GCA_022817425.1). Classification (NCBI taxonomy): domain Eukaryota; kingdom Metazoa; phylum Arthropoda; class Insecta; order Hymenoptera; family Scelionidae; genus Gryon; species Gryon sp. ZL-2020. Next base: position 13,334 of record JABFPJ010004332.1, on the reverse strand, counting down.
TTAACTTAAAAATGATTGGTAGTTAAAATATTTTTTTTTACTGTAAATAGATTATTTCTAAGAGTGAACGAATATGTTACTCTCTAAATTTGAATGAGTGAAAATTTCACTTATTTGCTGAGTGAAAGATTTTTTCACTTTAAAAAAGTAAAAATTTGCACTTATTCGTAAGTGAAAAAAATTTTCACTTCCAAAAAAGTAAACAATTTTACTTTTTCATAAGTCAAAGAAAATTCACTTTTCCAAAAAGTGGAAAACTACTATTTCATAAGCTAGGAGTGTATTTCTCAATTAAGTTTCATATTTTAAGTGATAGACTGGTATGGTGGAGAAGACATCGGCCTATCACCTTGGAGACCTGAGTTCGATTCTAGGAGAAATAGAATTTTTTCACTAAGGTTTTAATTATATAATATGAAAGAAAGTAGAAAAAAAATGTAATTATAATATATGAAAAATATAATAGAAGAACATTATTTTAATAATAAATAATTTGTCACTCTTTCAATAAATTAAAATTCACTTTTTCTAAATAAGTTATTTCTGACTTTTTCAATAAGTGAATATTCACATTTTCAGTGAACAAGAACTATAACTTTTCAAAAAAGTGAATATGCACTCAAAAAAGAGAATTTTCACTTTTTCAAATTTAGAGAGTACATTATTGCGATAAATTTTAGATATAAAAAGAAAAATAATTGACAAAAGCGTGATTGTTATAATTGATGTTTTTATTTGATATATAATTTTTATGAATGAGTTATTATAATTCTGATTATGTGAAAATTCATACATTTTGAAGATATATCTGTTTATTTGAATTGATATAAATTGTTTTACATTTTATTTACAGGCATTTGAATTTATTTATTTGATTAGGGTAATTTATTGTTTTTATTTAATTAGCAAATATATTTTGCCCCTTTGTCAATTAATTTATTTAATTGACCAAGTAAAGGCAGAATAACATAGCAACACCTTCTAGCACTTATGCATAATTGTTTCTGAATAAAAAATACTATTTTATAATAAAGTATACTTAATTATTAAACTAGGGCAGACATTTAAATTTTTTTTAGTTTACCTACATTGAGTTCGATATTTTAAATTGCAAGAGTTTTAAAATCATATCCTTTTTAGTGAGATAAAAATTGACTTTCTAAATTTACAAATTTATTTTCGAAAAAATTAAAACACATAGAAGATAGAAAAGCATTTTCCTTTATTTTGAATAAGCATATTTTTTAAACATTTATAATTTTATGTTATAATTTTGTTATTTTTTTATTTATTCGTATTTATTCGCATTCAAATATTAATGTCTGAATTAGAAAAATAGTATCTGAACATGAAAGCGTAGTACGTATCACTTCTTAACTATCAGCTCATTCGATTAGTTTAGCGGAATTGGATTCCTGTACTTAGTGGATAGAATCGTTGATTAAAGGGCAATTCCCAAGACTCCTGGGTTTACAGATGTGGATAATCTGATTCAAGGGGTCAAATGTATAAAAAGTATAGATCTGATTAATATTTCTAAGAGTTTGATCTTTTAAGCGCATTATTTTGTAATCGAAAATACTCTAACACATTGTATATTACATCAGCATTATAATACATTCCATGTTACATTATTTATAATATATATGAAATGAGCAATTATTTCTTGTTTCTTAAATAAATCGAAAAAGTAAATTTGTCTTTTTAAAATTTAAATTTGTTTTTTCATTCACTGTGAGTGAATGAAAAAAAAATATTACAACCAAAATATGAGTTTTATACTTCTATGTTTATTGAAATAGAGCTATCAATAGAGCACCATGGTATGCCTATATCATATCGGTTGAAAACGATAGCATTCGATTGGAGTTATCGTTGGTACATGTATTTACACTATACTCTTGTTTTCAGTGGTTTATTTATAATATGTTTTGTAGATGTAGTTAAAATATTTTGAAAGATGATAAAAATCGTATAAAGTAAATGTCTGCCGAATACAGTAAAAACATTTTTTGTTAATATGAAAAATTGTTATTAATCAAAAATAAATAATCATAGAAAATTTTGAATTTAAATTCGTTTTCTTATTTACTTCATTTCATTTAATTCAATAAATTATTGTTTATAATTTTTTTAATTTTAAACTTTAAGTATTTATTATATAAACATATTTTAAAATGAAGTTAATAACTATTATCTCTAAACAGTGAAAAAAATAAATAATAAGTCGTGTATTATGAAATTAGTTTGGCATAATCATCTGATTTGCGAATATTCGCTCAGTAATATAACTTAAAAACTTAAAAACTTTTCCAAATTATACTCTCAGCTTTGAGAAAACAAAGTAGAAATATTCCACTAAGTGCGTTGACATAAGAGCTTAAGCTGTCCCCTTTCTTAACAAGTATTAATACTTCCAAAGTAATCGAACAATTTTATCTTTTAAATGGAAATTTGATTTGTACATAATTATAGTATGTAAATATATAAAATATTACACAATTTCAAATGTATGTATATAATGATCAAAAATGGTTTTTACTTTGATGACTATATTTTGCATCAACTTTCAAACTGATATAATGTATTATGCAATTCCAATCCACGTACAACACACATCCCCCTCATGTACGTGCAAACTTCGCATAATACACTTATAACTTCCATATCTACGCCAGAATTGAAATTGAAGACATACGTGAATTCATGCACGTACGATACGTCTGACTTCAAATTGCTGTCAGACGCACAACAACCGTGCCACGTTTCACCGACAAATAACCTGTGCACTTTTAGGCGATCTCTGGCTTCGGGCTTTCTTTTGTCACTTCGTTGACCAAGTTTATCTCGCAGATAAAAGAAACTACAGCTCAACAGCTTTTATCTCTCATGCCCATCCAATCGTTGCCGATCCCAACGTCTATTTTACGATTCTGACCCTAATTTACGCTCAACCTTACCATCACCAAAATCTACACGAAAACCTTTTGTAATAACACAATTGCATTAGGAGACGCAGAAATCATGATTATAACAAGTCCTTCCATTATTTGCTTTTCTCGTTATTTCGATGTAATATATAATAAGATGTTGTGTGATATCAAAAGAGAATTGGTAACAATAAAGAACAAAAAGCAAGACTTCATTTCGAAAGTCTATATAGACGACATATATGTGTGAGTCTTTATGACATTTCCACATGGTCCGCCACCTAAGCGAGTCCTGAAACGATTCTCGAGACAATGGATGCTGAATGTTCGTTCAACGACAATACCTGGCGCACGCCTTGAGAGTCTCGTTGTCGACTCGAAATGATAAAGCTAACATCGCCAACACCTTATTGCCACTGCGAATCAAATCAGAGAAGCTGTCGTTGGTGTGGGGAGGAAGACTAACCAACTCGTAGACGGTACTCGAGTGACATAAAGGAACGATGCGAGAATAGGCAGCCAAACGATGCATATGTATATATGTACCAAGACATCCACATACGTTTATACATATAGTTGTATGTGAGGTAAAGGGTGAGACGGATGGACGAACAGCATTGGCAAGCGAAGATTTCTGCATCTGCGGACATATTGCGTTGGCGCCAAGGGTGCAAACAGCCCTTATCAAGTCGCTCATTCCAGCGTGTTTGAAAATCCCCCGCGCACTTCACACAGCCATCGCAAATACATCCAACTCGAGCTCATAATTAAATCGTTAAAAGTGAAAGTTGGCTCGTTACATTTCGCCGACTGATATGAAAGCAAAGGTATATGCTCGACCCTCTACCTCGACCATTTACCGTTTGTGGTCGCTTACTGGCACGTGTATAAAAGGGGCATCTTCTCGAGATAACAATGCAGAACGATTTTAATGTCTGTAATGTTAACCGGTAGCTGAGCTTTTGAAGGGATGGGCAATGTCGGCCAGACTAAAAACATTTGCCGACTGTGACTCTTCCAGTCCGGAATTTCTGGTTTGATGCTTTTTTTGTTGCTTTTGGTTCTTTTTGTAAGCCTTTTTATGGAAATAGGTGAATGTCGGGGGTAGGCATTCGTTGATGTAATCTTTTTTAACTTAGGAAAAAATGCCAAACGTAATTCTGTTTATGGCAGGAAACTGAGCAGTGGGTTTTGGTTAAGTCAACTACGCAAATTTATTAAAATGTGAGCAACCTTTAAACATGCAATGTTTAAAAGTTGCTCGCAACCTTTTTGGTAATTTTTGACAACTATTTTTTATTTTATATTAAATTTTAGTTTTCCAGTATCTAATTTCCGTAAAAATGCATTTCACTCTGGTATCCAAACTGGAAGATATTATTCAAATTTTCATACTTATCCTGATATTATTTTTGACTAAGAGAGAAACGATCTTCAAATTTAATAATTTGTTATTAAATTTGATTTTTTTTTTAAATTAAATCTTAATTTTAAACTATTGACATTTTTAACTATAACTTTTACGGTTATTGAAAATGCCTTACTTTGTATTTTTTTAAAAAAATTATCTAAAATTAAATTAAGAGAAGTGTAATTATTAAGACATTCCGTGATTTCAGTGATAATATACAATTAATAGTATTATCGTTTCCAAGATTGTAATTGTAGCCGTACGGATTACATTAAATTATTAACATGTTCATATGGGTAATTATTATCATTGCGTTAAGCAATCCTTTAATTAATGTTTAAGGTACTGCTCGTTAACGAAATCTCTTAACTAATGAGCTTTAGAATGTTATCTAAGTTAAATTAAAGTACATACATTGTATAATCTTTAAATGTAACAGTCATTGTAAAATCGTTAGTATATTATATATAAATTTTATTTTTGTTTCATTTTCATTAGTTTCGTAAATAAATAAGTTGAAACAAATCCAAAAAAGTTTAAACCATTATTTACTCTCATATAATATTTGTTGCACTTTGATTATTTATTATTATTTGATATTAATTGAACTTTTTCAATGACATATGGAAATATTTTTTTAACAAATAATGATAAATAAATTTTTATTTTATTAACTATTTTAATTAGGCTTGTCAATTGAACTTATTTGAACATTTGTAATTTCCAAACAAAATACGGTTATATACAACTTTCTAGTATAGAACAGAAAATTCACTCTAATTTCTTGGTCAATATCTAAATTACACAAAATCAGTTATTGATAATTAAAAAATCAAGAGACACGGTAGTGTCTCTGGCCAAGTAATGTTTACAGATTATATTTTGTTATTGATTATAAACATAGTTTGAACTGTTCAAAATAGTTCAGTTCAAAGTTCAAATATTTCGATTATCATTTTCTCACAATTGTGTATATATTTTATCGTAGAATTAGTTTTAATTATATGATTTGTTAATCAAATTGTATTAAACAAATACTTCTTGTACTTTTACATAAAAAATATTGGAAAACAAATAAAAATAACGTAAATGAGTAAATGTTCAATTGACAGGCCTAATTTTAATAACAGATTATTTAACTCAATTTTCAAACAAGTAAATGAAGTATTTCTACTTGTTTTGCTAAGATCCCTTTAATTAAGTGTTAATTACATTTCACAGAATACCTTAATGTCTAATAATTATATTATGACGTTATTGTGATAAAAATGAAAACAAGTGTACTTTAAAATTAAAGAAAAATAGCAAATAAGGTAAATTCAATTAGTATTAATGCAAATTTTATTGTAAAAAGCAATTAATTTTCTTGAAGCTTTAAAGTAAAAAGAAGCTGATTACGAAATGTTTGAAAAACTGTTTAAAAAAATTATTAAAAATAAAAATATACTTATATATATTTGTATAGGTTTGTAAAAAATGTGTTGCAACATGCAACTTTGAATAGATGATAATGTTGAATAAATTGTATTAGGTGCTTGGGAATATGTTTTTGAGCATCGCGCGTTGAAAAGAATCGATGAAGACAAGCGACCGAGGGTGGTTTAATTCGTCTCACCGCCGAAAGTGGCATTAAGCTGCTTCGCAAACGGCGACCGAGAGAAGAGAGAACCCTTTCGAGCGCACTCTGCCGTACCACATAAGACCATTAAGGGCTAAATATTTGATTGAAATATAGAACAGGAGAAGCCGATTCGCGTGCCGGTAAAGAGCTTTCAACTTACAAAGACAGGATATTTTGTTATGCTAAAAGTTTCCTGATGTTAAACACGCAACGGTGGACCATGCATTTGGCAGAGAATATGAAAATGTGTATCAGGTTCAACATCTGGGTAATTATTTAGTATACCTGATGGCCTTTTCTTTTTCTAAAAACATTCACATACACTTTTACGAAATTTTTATTTTCATTTTTACAATCTTTATTAAGATCACAAATACAAGTCGTTTATTGAAATTTCAATGAAAAAAGCATACAATAGTAAAAACCTAGTTCATACAAAAATTTGGACTTAAAAAGATGCAATAATTTTTACAATGTGTTACGTCATGCCAGCATACATTTTTCAAGTGGAAAACTTTAATGAAACTCAGTTTGCTTTCGGACAAGAAAATATGATATAACTCGACTTCTAACAGCAGTTATTGAAAGTTGATAAACGTTGAACAATTATTAAAGTATTGCTGCTGGATAAATTACATGAAAATGTTTGTTGAAATGTCTGAAAATAAGTGTAAGTGTAAGAATGTGTCGAGATACGACGCGACGCAATTGGAGTCCAATATTCGTGAAAGCTCATTTTCGTGAGAAGTTAAGTTGGCACAAAGTGTGGTGCACATGACTAACGAATTCTCAGCGAAGTCGAATTCCGTCTTTTAACGTTTCCCGTCAAAGACTTCGATTTAATTTCTGCCCGGAGTCCAAGCGGCGTGGAAATCCCTCCGGCGCTGCCAAGCGCAGTAGAATCAAATCAAAGCGTAAACTCGTAACTTTCCTGCGAACCTCAGGGTCTCCACGGAAAAACCAATGGTATTTCGTTATTGCTTGTAAGAGTAGAGAAAAGGAATGGAAACCATTCAAGAGAAGCGTTTCTCATTGCTTGTCTTGCTTCTCTCTCTCTCTCTCTCTCTCTCTCTCTCTCTCTCTCTCTCTCTCTCGCTCTTGTTTTCTTTTTATTCATGCACGAATCTCGTTTCAAGTATAGTCGCGCTCTCGCTCGCTGATTTCGAGATTACTTCTAACAAGCGTCAAAATGGCTTTTTTCGGGCTTTTTGTGCTGCACAATTTTATGCGAAAATATTAAGCAGCCAAAGTCACGAACTCGTTATCATTTTTATTTCATTTTGTCCGAGCTTTGTTGACGAAGCATTGACAATTTTAAACAACGCAAACTGTATGAATGCGTTTGTTTATATCGTCAGTTTTAATTGAATGCAACTGTTTGAAAAATCGTTTATCTAAAAGTTATAAATACATTTCCATGTTTTTGCAAACTTACGCGTTGAGCTTTTGATGAAAATAATACATATATACAATTATAATTGTGCTTAAATTTTAATTATTTTATTGACTTGTACATTGTTTTGTTATTTTAAGACAATTGAGAAATTATAAAATATACCAGATTTAGAGATTTAAAGTGAAAAAATTGTTTAATATTATTTTAATACAGGAAGAGAAGCTAAGAATTAGAGCAGCTTATTCATTTTAAAATATTTTGTAACAGAATTAAAACGTTTGAAAATGCTTCAAAGTTTTAACCTATCATTTTATAATGGGAAACACTTGCGTGTTTTAAAATTAAAACATTAGTCTTAACAGTGTATACGGAAACTTTACAAATAAAAAATGTAATATTCAATTAAGGATTTTGATTACTTAAAAATATATTTCAAAAGTAGAACAAGACTCTGTTTCAAGATATGTGTTAAAGTGTAATAACATAAAAAAATCTGTAATCTGTTAGTGTAAAGCTTTATAAATTAATTAAAAAACCAAACAGCTGAGAATACATATGACTTTATTTGAATCACAATTCGTGCTTTTTTTGTAATCTTCATCACTTTCATGTTTCTAAATATATTATCATTAGCAACTCGCATGCAGGCAACTTTGTTGACTTTATTGGAGTACTTTGCAGACCATTTTTTTAAGCACAGTAGCAATAACACTGTCGGTTAAACGCGAAGGTTTGCTACCCAAACAAAACATAGGATTTTCGCGAGGTCGTTGAAAGCCATCAGGGAGCAAAGGAGCTTCTTGAACAAACATTTTTACACTATTACACGAATCCGAGAGTGGATATTAAGCTCGCGTTTGCTGAGGTATGGAGCCTCAACCCTTCTACTGACATGAGATAAATCGATAGCCCTCTTGCGACTGCGGATAAAAGTCTGGCAAAAACTCGAAAGAAAGATAAATCGAAAGCCTATGTACCAATTGTTATACCCTCTAAAAAACTTCACTACCATTACTTTTTGTTGGTCGAGGAATATAGATAAAAAAAGCGCATGAAAATGATTCAACATTGGCTTGGATAATAATTCGAAAATCGTTTCAATGTATATATTTGCACAGAACAAAATATTCCGTTAAGCGCTATCGGGGAATAATCAATATATCAATTTGCGATTTCATTTTAATCTTGTCAGTTAAATAGAATTTTAGATTATTTCAAATAAAGTAACGTTCTATCACGTAATAATAAGTGAAAATTACAACAAAATAACTGGTAAATATTTACATAAAAATTATTATATTTCAATATTTTCTTGAAATAATAACTAATAATAAAAGAACGCTTTATAAGCGTTTTTTTATTAAGATAATATACTATTTTCTATCAAGGCAATTTGAAGTCAATTTTGGTTTATATTTAGTCTAAGTTATTGAACTAGAAACATCTTTGAGAATTTCAATGCAAGAGACTTGTGAGAATAGAGCATATATATTAGTGCTTCAAGTTGGAGGACATTGATGAGTGAGAACTATTGTTTGATCGTGTCGCATTGGTATAAGTTCTGAAGGAAAACAGATTCTGTTACAATGAGTTAAAAGTTGACCTAACTTGCAGTTACACAGTACAGAATCAATACATAAGATTTAGTAGATAATGAAATTCTTGTGAAAGTAAATGTTCCATTAATTACTTTTAATTTGTCTTTTATTTCAAGATAAAATATTTTCTTTCCATTAAAAAATTTATTTAATCCAGTGATAAAAATGTATATTTGTATGTCACCTGATATTATTCGTCTCTTCTAACTCAAATAGTCTTTGAATTGCAATACTTAATCGTTATTAAATTTCCAATCGATAAATGGAAACAAGAGTTGCTGTTATTAAATATTTCATTATACATATTTGACTTTAATTGTATTTAATATAATAATTAATTATTCTTTGAGAGTTATTAATGTTGATCATTAAGTACAGGATAAATGAATTTGCGTTTCTCCCTAGTATTAAACTTTTATATTGAAAAAGGGCTTATTATATTAATAAGACCCCTTTACCTGTCATAGGTTTTTTGAGCCTAAAGTTAGGTCTAGTTAATTACGACATATTATAATTTAAATATTATAAGAATAAAACAACAAATATTTTTAAAAAAGATAAATTATAGAGATTTGGAATTTGCAATAGAAGCATTATTTATTTTTGATTTAAATATTAATTATTTATGAATCATAAAAATATTAATTTTAATGTTAAAAGTGTTTTTTTATTGTGCATATCGTGCGTAAATATTATACGGATACATTTAACAAATTATGTTACACTTGTCTATCATAAATGCTACTTTTTCGCAAGGGTAACAAATGTACTGCACTAATAACAAAATGCCTTTCGCACACGCTAATTGAATTAATTTTAGGCTATATCAGCGGTCCCCTCAAGTGAATACCATCTATCATTCCTAAGCGCATAATTACAATTGATATCGCAATAAGCATTAAAAGCGTATAATACCAAAACTCAATTTTCGTGTCATTTAAAAAATCGCTTTTCCTTCCTCTGCGGACTTTTATATATATACAAACTTTACGAAAACACTTTTTCTGCGTGATATCGTCGAAAGATTTATTCCGCACGCTTACACGTGAATTAATGAAGAAGGGCCTACGATAACTTGATACCGATGCAATTTCAACGTCGGCTATCACGCCAGAACCTCCGGAATGATTATTCGATGGGGTTGAGCGCGCGGACGTGCTGGGGTGAGAAAGCGGCTCGCGGTTGACACTGCATCACGAGAAGTACTAACCCTATTATTTATGTCGCGTCGTAAAACTTGTAGCGTGTCTAAATACTATATTCAGTCGCAATGGGGGTCCGACTTTAGTTGACTCGTTTGTCGATTGCCCTCTGCACGTATGTACGCCACGCAGTTTTCCGAGACTCAAGATAATGCCGTGTGGCAAAGCCACCAAATCGAGCACGTGAAATCTTGAATTATTCCATTGTACACTCGAGCAATCAGTCAGAGTATGTTTAGATCGTGACATCCCATCTTACTCTATTATTTAATCGTCTCTTACACCTTACCCGCTACTTTAAATGTTTCTAATGACATAATTATAAAAGTAAAGCGATCATTTTTTGCTTTTATTTCAAATATTTATTATCAAATTATTTAATTTATAAACATACTTTTTAATGCAAAAGTCAAATTTACTTAAATTAACAATTAATTACTTTTACATTTTTTATAATATATATTTTTAAGTGAAAAAAATCGAAAAAAATACCAAAACCCAATGGCAATTGATGATTTAAATTTTATCTAAATAAAATCTATTTACATTGATTGTAGTTTATGTCGTTTACCTTGTAGTTTAGACTAAGTATGCTTAATGATTTATTTCAGTTGCCGTATTCGATGGAGTTGGAATACGACATGATGAGCGTGACAGATTACAGTTCGGGGCTCAAGGCTTTAGGATCGCCAAAAGTCAACGTTTCAGCCAGAGGTGAGGTACCGGATACTCTTCAAGTTTTCACGATCAGCCTGCCGTGCTCGGGAAAAGCTAGCGCTCAAATACTGATCACTTTGAAATTGAATGTCAGCGCGCCACCTCACTCCAATTACAACGACACAAATTTGGTCTTCAAAAGGAACAGAATATGCTTGAAAGGTAAATTCTACGTGACTTTTTTTGCCAAAGCAAAAAAACTGATCTGTATCGCGACTTTGCATTATTCAGTTTTATGTTTTCTAAATCAAAATTTAAACAAAAATTGTACAAATTTGACGATTTTTCTTCAAAATTAATTGGTGCTTTTAAGTAGTAAAGATGTTGCTGTAGGTCGACATGACATCGTTGATTTGGATTAGTTGGAAAGTTTCTACGAAGTTTCGTTTAGCGATGATAATCCGAACTTTTCGCGACACGTGAAAATACCGAGCGTATTATTGTACTTCGCAATGAACATAAATTTCATAGGAGAGTTCACGCTCAACCAGAAACTAAAACTCCTAGCAAAGCTCTTGTGCACTAATTATGCTGAAGGAGTAATCGTGAGAACAGCTTGAATTTAATTAACACACGTGGCATCGTCGACGCGATATTTCATTTACGCGCTGAGTATGAAATCAAGAAAAATCATGCTTGTGTATTGCAAGTCATGTTAAGTTTTGTTTGTTTGTAGTTTTCTTTTTAAACATTCATACAATAATGTTGAAGCAAATTTGCAACAATTATACTCTCTGTTTAAAATAGAAAACTTTTAACCTTGGGATGTTTTAACGATATTCATAAGTTCTTTGGGATGTCTCAAGCCACTTGTAGTGAATGTAAATACATAAACGACTGCAGTTATGTGAATTTAACTTAAGTGGAATAAAATGGTTTTATTGATTAGTGATGATAGAACATTGCATTTTTTAAATCACTAAATATAGCAAGTATTGATTAATGTTTTAGAGAAAAGCGTTGAATTCAATGAAATAGTTAATACAATAAACGAGGATTTTGCATTTTACTTTATAATTAATGCGAATTTCCTTACTGTTTTAATTATGTTAATGTGATAATTTTGATTTACGTTTTGAACGTTCACTGTAATTTAAAACTAATTTTAAATCCAACAATGCTTAGGAAATTCAAAGCTGTTCATAATTATATCGTAATTCACTTGATATATATATATAAAGTCGTGTTGAGAGTTATTCAAAAATTGTTTTTATATTATTGAAATACTTATAAAAATATTATATTATTGAATTACATCAATTACAAGTTCATCCTGCCTTTTGCCAAAAGCAAATAAATTTACATTATAAGAAAATCAAGCAATCTTTCATAATACAAGAACTTATTCTGAGAAATCGTTTAATTTCATCAAATTCTGTCCATTCAAACTTGCACGTCACACTGAATTTGGCTTTGAAATATCTGTAACATACGTTTCCACTTTTCGATCCTTAAATAATTTCTGTACAAACTATTTCGCATTTCACGAGTAACTATTCTGAACTGATCATGTTAAAAACTAAAAAAAGGGTAAACAAAAAGAAAAGGAAAAATGATAGGAGAGGCAAAATGAAGAAGAACAAAAAAATGGTTTTGACCGCAAAAGTTCCTCTTCTGCGTGGTGATGACTCGGTTTTAATTATACGTTCGGAAAGAGAGAAAGAACGAAAAGGGAAAACAAAGGAACGCAGCAGGAAAATTGGCGTCCGGAAATTGATGCGGCTAGAAGCGATATGCGACAGTTACAGAAGCCGATAATACCACTGCAGAATTTGTTGTATACGCACAAATACACTTTCGCTCTCATTGGAAAAGCCGACTAGCAGATTTGGATCTGGTTTCAAGGACACCCTCGGAACAGTGAAAAGCAATCCGTCGAGCAAAATTGAATTTCGTCACCAGGATTTAATGAAAAGGCAGTGTATCTACGTCCCGACCTCAGCGTACGAAGATCAACCGACAGACTATTCTGAGTGATGTAAGGGGAGGTAAAAGGGACGTAAGTTCGTTTACGCAAAAGGCAAAGAGATAGTGGAAAAAGAGAATGTAAAATAAATTTTAACAAAAAATCGAAACTCTTAAAAAAATTAAATAAATTATTTCATTGCATAATTTAATTTAATTTCATTTTGATTCATTGCTTCATAATTTTTATTATTTTTTGAAGTAAGTAGCTTTAACAGAAATGCGATCACATTTCATAAATAATTATTACACTTAAATTTTTTATTCTACTCTGATACCATTACTTGTTGTACATGAATCTAGATTTTCATATTATGAAGTTTGTGTACTAATGATATTTTTAGTTTCTGATTCGTTATAAGTATTCAGATTTAGTTATTCCGTTCATTTTTTTGCAACGTGTGTTTTGTTTAGAATTTAAGCTGGCATATTTACTTTGAAAAATATATTTTGGTTTTTATACGCACAATTTTTTTTTTTTTTTTTTTTTAATA
>JABFPJ010004331.1:0-14050 GCA_022817425.1 Gryon sp. ZL-2020 | reverse complement strand
ATGATACTTGCCTCATGTGGGTCTAATGTGGCCCAGATCAGAAAAATTGAGAACGGGTTTTGTTAAGGCTATCCTTATCATGGCCATACGCTAGGTGTGGCATGCCTCATCAAATTTTTACTAGGGTGTATATGAACAAAGTTCAGCAAATATGAAATTCGTCATCGAACGTCTGTAATATTACAATGATGAATTAAATCCAAACTTGTGTATTCTCTAAATTCAGAGAGTTTGCATATTATATATATATAAAGATATATGTTAGCTGTATATTAAAGTAAAAAGTTGCATCAACTCTGTAACTAGCGAAGTAGTTTGTTAAGTCGTAGCGCGGCTCCCGATCTCGTTCTCGTTGTTTGCTTCTCTCATCTCGTTTGACTTATTTCTAACCGATTAAGATCGTCATATTGAGTTTGCTTATTACGAAATCCTGGACGATACTTGACGAAGTATCGAAAATTGAAAAACATCGCGAGCTTTACAAACAGTCGCGGCAGTTCGTCGAAAGTTGATGTGCGTTAAGAGTATGTTAATTAAAATAATTATTTTCCGCGAGGAAATATGTCAGTGTCGTTCAGGCAGTTGGTAATAAATCTTGTTAGTTTGATAGTTTAAAATTGGATGATGAAAATAGAATTGCAAAGGCAAAAGTTTTGCTTTGATTTTGGATATAATGATATTAATTATTTTGTACAATCATCGAATCAAAAAACAATATTATTTAGTGCTTAGTTGATGTCAGTGATTAGGATATTCTTATGACATCTTTATGATATCCTCTTTTCATCCTTAAGACATCCTTATAACATCCTTATAACATCGTTATGATATCCTTGTGACATCCTTAGGACATCCCTATGACATTTTTATAACTTCCTTCCTACATCCTTATAAAATACTTAGAACATCCTTATGATATTCTTCTGATATTCTTAGGGCATCCTTCTGACATCCTTCTTACATCCTTATGACATCCTTATAACATCCTTATAACATCCTTATAACATCCTCATGACATTCTTATGATATCCTGCAGACATCCATGATATTCTTAAGACATCCATGTGACATCCGTATGACATCCTTATGACATCCATGTAACATCCCTATAATATCCTTATAATATCCTTATAACATCTTTCTAACATAATTATGATATTCTTATGACACCTTTACATCCTTATAACATCCTTCTAACATCCTTACAATATCCTTGATATCCTTATGACATCCTTAAGACATTTGTATAACATCCTTCCGACTTTCTTCTTACATCCTTATAACATCCTTATGATATCCTTATGATGTTCTTAGGACATCCGTATGACATCTTTCTTACATCCTATTTACATTCTTTTGACATCCGTATTATATTCTTATGACATCCCAATAACATCCCCATAACAAACATAATTCCAATTTTATATATTATTACTAAGGAAACTCATTGAATTAAAAAAATGTCCTTTTTGCCCTGCTTTTGTAATTTAATAAAAAAATTTGTTCTTCGATTCTGTTCAATTTGTACCGCTGAATTTATTGGAAGAATAAATTTAAATGAAATTAGACGCGGCAATTGTTCGAACGAAGTTCAATATTTATGAATATTTGACATTGCGGGCAACGTTGGCATCAATAGGCGGGAAGTAACAAAGTCCTGTGCATTGCAATAAATCGCGGTTACGACCGTTCCACCAAGTCACTGGCACATTCAATGGCTCAAACCAATCAGTGATACACGTGTTACAATCAAGCTCGGCGGACCCCTTTGACGACTCTGTATACCCAGCGTTGGCTCTACCATTTGCACTCGCTCGCTCCGCTATCTTTCCCTAAGCTATTCCTACCTACGAAATTCTCTGACTTTACTACTAAAGATATATATATATATATATATATATATATATATATATATCAAACAATTTCATTCACTGGAATCGTTTGAACAGAATTTACGAACTTGTGATTGTTTGATTCATCGAAATAATTAGAAAGTCCTTTTTTCGAAAAAGGATAAAGGACCTTTTTAAAAACGGGAATTAAATTTAAATTGGATTTGAAAAAAATGATAAGAAGCTCTTTATTAATGCAACAATTTTCGACGAGCGTGTTTTATATGTTGTGTAGGAAAGTTCATCCCGTGGATGAATATGTAAAATTTATATACGTTAATTCCAAGGCAACATTTCGCATTCGCAAAAGCGTCATGAAATATTTATTCATAGTTTCATGTTTGTGAGTACTTTATTGCGCGTGCTTGTAACAAAAGCTTCGGGCAACATTATCCGTGCGCAAAATTTGAATTCAAAATCGTGAAGAATTGTTGCGATAATTAAAAAAGAAAAGGGTCAGGCGTTTGCACAGACAATTGAGTTGAAATGACGCATATCATTTGCATCGGGTCTGTCGTTTAATTAGACCCCGCTCTTGGAGTTTCGAGTGTGTTTGGACTTTGGATGGACGAAATTTGAGCACATTTTGCTTTATTCAATATTTACACGGGATTTGCGCGCAAATCTCACGTATGTTCTCAGATCGTCGACCGTTTATCCCGCGCATCAAACTTTAATTTTGATCTCAGCAAAAGCTCCTTTTTTTTTGCATATTTAAATTTAAATTCGTTTGAATCAACAACAAATTTCGGCACAAAATTAAAATAAAAAGTTAAGTCCTTGTAAAATCTAAATATATTTGAAATGCAAATACAATGTGTTCAAATTTAAAAATGTGTTTTTTTGGATGTTGCAAATTTTTTAATTTCACGAATTGCATAATGAATTAAGGAATAACCAATATTGCACTTTGTCGTTCAAAGTGCATGAAATTATAAAATATAAGTAATTATATAACTAATTATAACTTACGAAAATGATAATTAGTTGACATTTTAATCACACGGCTTTTGAATGCATATTTTGTTTGACGGAAATACCAATTTCTGCTGATATAAAATAGACAATAACTTTCGAATGAGGAACGTCGCAATGCATTTCTAATTTTCTTTGTTGGTTGGTTGGTTTTATTGTTTATTATACGTACATATTGCGTTGCGCGAACTTAAAGTAAAATGACCCAATTTTCTCGCAGGTAAATTGTGTTCATCGTGGATTCGGTGCCGCTCAGTGTAGATTTTGTGTGCACCCTTTTTTTTATTTTATAATACCAACTATCTCACAACAATTTGTCGGCAGAGCAAATAAAGAGCCTTGATTTCGAGCGGCCAATTATACTACTGGCCACGGACGACTGATAATGTCGGAAGTTAAACAACAACAATATTAGTTACTTTTACATACACTATTTTTGCTCGATTTAACACAATTTTTTCTTCAAATTGGGGTTTTTTTATTTTGAACAATTTTACAAAATGTATTTTTTGACTTTAAACAAGAAACTTATTGATATATAAAATTGGAAATATGTTCGTCGGTTAGTATGTTTATACACTTGATTATAAAAAAAAAATTTTGTCCGGGGGATGTCAAAGGGTTTTAATAAGGAAATCGTAGGGATGTCATAGGGGTGTTGTCATTAGGATGTCAAAAGGATATCATAAGAGTGTTGTATGGATGTTATGAGAATGTAAGGCGGATGTCCTAAGAATTTTGTACGGATATCATAAGGATGTTCTAAGGATGTTATAAGGATGTCACATGGATGTCATAAGAGTGTAAAATGGATATCACAGGGTTGTAATATGGATGTCATAAGGATGTAAGAAGGATAAGATAAGCATATAAATTTCATAGCGATGTTTTAAAGATGTCATGAGGATGTCATAAAGATGTCTTAAGGATATTATAGGGATATCAAAGAGATGTCTGAAGGATATCATAGGGATGTCATAGGAATGTCTTAGAGATGTCATAAAGATATTATAGGAATATCATGAGAATATTATAGGGTTGTGATAAGCATATCATAGGGATGTTTTGAAGATATTTTAGAGATATCATAAGGATGTAATAGGAATGTCATAAAGATGCCATAGCGATATCAAAGGGATGTCTTAGGATATCATACGGATATCATAGGGATGTTATAAGTATGTAAAAAGGATGTTCTAAGAATTTCGTAAGGATATCATAAGGATGTTATGAGGGTGATATAAGGATGTGATAAGGATATCATAGGAACGATATAACAATATCATGGAGATGTCATAGGGATATCATAGAGATGTCTGAAGGATATCATAAGGATGTCATAGCGATATCATAGGGATGTCTTAGGATATCATACGGGAATTCAGCCACTAAATATATTTTAACTGCAAAAATATTTATCGTTGACGATTATTACTAAACAAAACCTTGTAAACAACATGTGACGCATACAAATATTAAGTTTACATGTTACAGATTACATTAATATAATGTTTGACAAGCACTGATCAATATAAATTTCACGGCGAGAGATTTGGATTTGATATTTATTAGAGCTGATGTCGCACGTTGAATTTATGTCCATGAGTTAATACATATTTAAGTCGCGCCGATGTTGCGATAAATTAATCAATCATTACGTTTATTCGTATTTATGTAAATTGTATTTGCTATATCTTTATTTTCAGTTAAAATACATATATATATACATAAATGTCTTTTGTTTTAAATATATAAACAGTAAAATATGTATATTCTTAAATAATATATGCTGATTGCAAAATGACACATTTATTGCACGTCATCGAGGAGTAAAGTGATCAATTATGGATTACACTGTCACATCATTATAATTATTTTATTTATTTGATATAAATTTTGCGAAAATATTAATCGAAAAATGTAATAACGATAAAGTAAGCGGTGAATTTTGCCGCAATTTAATACCGCTGTATTGCAATGGCTTTGTGCATAATGTAACCAATATGTTGCTACAAAAGTTGTTGCAAAATTATGAATTTAACTGACTGAAAATATAATCTATATATAGATAGCCTTAAGTTGAGCGAAATGCTGAATTAATAATTATTATTGCAAAATATGATTGTAGAAACATTACGTATAATATTACTGGTGTTTTTGCACACAAAATGCAAAATATGAATTTATAGTTGTTTTGGTAAATGTAAAGTTACAAATATTTGATCGAATAATTTATATGATTGTGTTCATTTTGGTACGAAATTATAATATCAAGTTAATTCAAATATAAAAACAAAAAAAATAAAGAAATTTTTTAATTTCAATTTGAAAATATTTAAAAAATATTTTTTAAAAATATGAAACATATAAAACAATTAAAAATTCATTAAAATTTTAAAAAGAAAGAAAAAAGTCGAAACGCAACATTAAAATGTCGAACATAAAAGCTGAATATAATTGAATTTGATATTCAAGTAAATGTTATTCAATTACTGCTCACGCGTATCTTGACTTTTTCCACTGACAATATGCTGATAATATTGCGAAACACAATAACGACAGCATACACGACACTAAACATGACACATCTCCCGTGTACACAACATGCTTTCACGACTTCATCTTGTTATTTAAACTTCTCATCTCAGGCAACTGGATTTGCTTCAATTATCATTCTAACTCAAAACTACTATTTGCTACTTGATATAATTTCATTAATGTACTGACTACTTGAATACAATCTGTACTTAGTTATTATCATGGTTATTTTCGCAAATACGCTATAATTATCAACTACAACTTTGAATTACAATTTTAAACTTTACATTTTTTAAATCGTAATTCAAACTGAAAAATCGATTTACTTTTTTAAATGAAAGGGAAATTTTTTTTAACAAAAAATAATAAAACAACTATTACATTAAAATTTGAAAAAATGGAAAACTGATTTTTTTCAAATGTTATACAATTATTAATCTAAGAAAATTAATTATAATATGTATAATTAGTTTTTTCTAATTTGATAAAACTAAAAAAACTAATACAAAATTAAATAAAAATGTTTTTGCAAAAGTTATGAAATTAAAAACATTGATCTATTAATGAAATTAGAAAAACTGATAAAATTAACAAAACTAAAAAAAAAAGTTGAAGAAATTTATTTTTTCAAATTGCATCAAATTAAAAAAATTGATGAACCTAACAGAAGTAACAAAAATTAAAAGAAAAATATTTTTGCAAAAATCATAAAATTAACAAAACTGATGAAAGTACTAAAATTATTAAAAACAACAAAACTAACAAAACTTACAAAAAATAAACAAATTTATTTTTTCAAATTGTATGAAATTAACAAAATTGATGAAACTAATAAAATTAAAGAAACTAACAAAATTAACAAAAATTAAAAAAAGTTAGTTTTGCTAAACTTATGAAATTAACAAAATTGATGAAAACTAATAGCATTAATAAAACTAGACAAAACTAACAAAACTAAAAATATTAAAAAACAATTATTTTTGCAAAAATCATAAAATTAACAAAATTGATAAAACTAATAAAATTAACGAAACTAACATAACTAAAAAAAATAAATAAGTGCATTTTTTGTAGTTGTATAAAATTAATAAAATTGATGAAACTAATAAACTTAACAAAACTAAAAAAAAAAATATTTTTTCAAATTGTATAAAATTAACAAAATTGATCAAACTAATCAAATCAACGAAACTAACAGAATATATTAAAAACAAATTTTGGTCGAAATGGCGTTACCGCGGGGAGCAAGGCGAACAAATTGATATTCGCGGTAATCAGACGATATCATTGAGCGCAATTTTTGAATAATGCGCGCACGATTGCTGGAGCGTCGAACGTGCAAACGCCGCCGTTATTGTGGCAAAAGCGTACGTGTCTAACCTGGCGCTGTTAGAATAGCAACATTTATTTGCGAAATCCAGACAACATAATTCGTAATACGCGCTACTCCGTTTATCGAGTCGGCAATTTTAGTCTCGGCGAATTTTCTCTCATGGCGAAAATTCTTCAGCCACTCGACACAATTGCGCCACGAATTATTTTCGCCTGTAAAATTCGAACGAAATTACGACAACTCATTCGTCCAGAAATTTCGAAAAATCATTATTACTTCTTTTTATTTTTATCATTTATAATATTTTTTTCTTACCTTTTGTTCTTATTAATATATATTCAAATATATTTCAAAATATATATATATATATGTATATATATATTTTTTTGTAAAAATTTTGATTTTACAATTTTCTTAATAAACAAGTCGCTTGTTAAGCAGACAAACGAGATTACAAGCTCAATAATGCGTGTAAAGATAGCAAACGATAATCGATCATTGGCTGTGAATTTTTGTTGTGTCGATCTTTGAACAATGTTTATTATTGAAGTTTCGCATCTAACGAAATCGAGCTACAACGTGCGCTCGATATCATTTTCAGTTACAGACACACAACAGTACGGACAACAAAAGAAGACAAAGCCATCGTCGGATGCGATGCTTTCAAACGCGCGATATATAAATTGCCGCACGCCTTTATTGACACGGAATATTACGCGGAAAATATCTTCATTTATTTAAGTGAATATGCAACATGTTATATTTCATCTTGAGATATAATCAAAATACAAATATTCACAAAAATTAAATAAAAATATATATTTCAAAAATATATATACAAAATAACTATATATAACATAAATATATATATAATATCCGTATCGAATATACATACATTTAGAAATGTTATTTAATAGCTCAACATTATTTGTTATTTCACATTTCTTATGTACAAATACAGTTTTTTTTTCTTTTTTGATTGAATCAAATACTCTCATTGCAACATTTATGTTTCTTCTTTTGAAGGCAAAATGATATCTCTTTATCTTTCGACCTATATTCTTTATATTATTACTTGCGCAATGTTGCATGCATCAAATTTACCGCATTGATAAATACAAATTATTTTTCTTACTTTATAACTTAACAGAACAGATTCCTTCATACAGAAACAACATTAATTACAAAGTTGCAAGTAGAAGAGAGCGATGAAAAGTCAGACGAAAGATTAAACTGCAATAACATTGAACTGCTGTATTTAATAACATTTTTTCGTTGATTGTTAATTAATTATTAATTCGGCTATTACTATTCGCAAAAGTAAGAATGTTACAAAGTAACGTTCTTTTACGTAATATTTATTTTGTAATTCTTACTGATATATACAATTGAAAATTATCATGTTTATGTCAGGTTTATGTAAGGATTTTATAGGGATGCCATGATGTTTTCATAGGAATGTCATAAGGTTGTCGTAGGGATGTTTATATCACAGAGATGTCATGGAAATGTTATGTGGATACCATACGGATGTTATGAGGATGTCATAATGATGTCACATGGATGTCATAAGGATGTCGAACGGATGTTTATATCATGGATATGTATGTCATGGAAATGTCATATGGATATCATACGGATATTATGAGGATGTCATAGGGATGTCACAGGGATTTAATAAGGATGTGATAAGGATGTCCTAGGGATGTGATGAGGATGTGATAAGTATTTGATAAGGATGTGATAAAGGTTTTATAGGGTTATGATAAGGATGTCATAAGGATGTCAAAAGGACGTCACAAGAATTTCATAAGGATGTCACAGGGATATGATAAAGATATAATAAGGATGTTGTAAGGATGTCATAAGGATATCATAAAGATTAAATATTGTCCACACCTGCGCCAAACAGGGAATTTAGCTACTAATGAATGTACATTTTTGCGAAAACAAGTACCAGCTAATTAAAATGCTTAAAAGCATTGAAATTATGAGAGGTTAACACGTAGCTCTCTTCAGGTTTAGATGTAATGTGTAACACTATATCCATTCATTATGACTATGCGTCGTGTTTGAAATAATGTGGCATACAAAATGCTCCGAGAGCTGGCGCATTGTTTGGCTTAGAAAAAGCAATCTCCTGGGGCTTCGCCACCATTTTTATCCCCAAGTAATGAAACTATCAGCTTCACTTAAAATTTTGCTGTCGAAAAAAAGATTCTTTTTTTTTTCGTTTTTCTTTTTTTACATTAAAATATCACCATTCGATTAAACTAATATTTTACTTAAACATCCAATTCCAATACAAGCTTCAAATAAACTTATTATTTTTCATCCACACTCACTCGGATTATCATTTATAATCACAAGAACTTTTAATTCCGTCGACATTATTTTGTTTCGTCTTTTATCACAAAGCAGATTTATGAAATCCTAATTTATGAATGTGCGAATGAAAAACAATACCAGAAAAAAAATATGAATTTAGATTATAACTCGAAAGAGAGAAAATGAACGCAGATTTCGTTCAATTTATTCGCTGCATTTTTCATCCGATTGTGTCCAATTTCATTTCGTCCTTTTGATTGTCAGGTTACACGTATATTTTTAATGACAAAATTATTTGTCTATGCTTTTTTTTTTATTTCAACATGTAAATTCATTATTTTGAGGGAAACATGTTGCAGAACGATTAAAGACCATTTGTTTGACATTTCATTTTTTTGAATTTGTATTTATTTAACTATTTTTATTTTGAAAATTAAATCATTTTTACATTATATAATTGTAATTCACGAAAATGTGCAAATATTAATGAATTTCAAATTTTATACAATTATTATATAAATAAATTATATATAAATTATTGTATAAATATTGTTACATTATTACATTATTATTATTACAACAAATTTGCTTTTTTATGAAAATCCGATCGTTAATTTTTCCATGAATAATTTTTGCGATAATAATATTTTTCAATCAATGAACGTTAGTTCATACAAAAATGAATGTAATATATATGCAGATAATATTCATAGAAAATACAGAGAAATACATTCAAATGAATAAAGCAAAGCAAATGACCAACTTCGCATTATTTCTTAGTTATATAATTGTGCAATTTAACTAATACGTAATTTCATTATTTTTCCATGTAAAATTACTTTTATTACGAAACATAAATGACGAAACTGGGTTAATGAAATTTTACTAATACAAACACTTATTATCATTTATTTGGGCACTCGAAAAGCAACAAGAAAAAAAAAGTTTATCAGATTAAAAACAAAGATGAATTATCTTCATTACGCAACCACTTAATTTGCAGAAAAACCCTAATTAAAAACCCATGTTTTAATTATGTTAATTTAACCTTCAAGCGGAAGACGGCGCAAGTCATAATTTTAATTACAAAAATGCAAGAAAAAGAAAAATTGGACCAAAAAAAAGGAAATGTAAACTCCATAGTTGAAACATAATTCGTAGTTTTATCTAAATACAAAGACGTTGAAGAAATCCGAGGATAAATGTTTTTTTATTAGGCAAAGCAGAATCGCATATTAAAGCTGCTTAAAATAAGTACAAAAGTGCGTCGTTGTGTTGGATACCTTTTGCAACATCGACGTGGATGAGTTTGCGTTACGCAACCTGCGAGAGTATATTTTAATAAGGCCACTTGTGTCGGGGGAGTTTGCGTGAAATATGCTAAAATAGGTACAGTTTTGAAGTGGCAGGAGTAAGTGGAAGCTCGTACGAGCAGTCAGACCAAACGGAAGAGAAGACGGAAGTGCCTTGGGTTTAAGTAGCGAGATACGACGCTCGATTCCGGCAATAGGATCAAACGAACGCGTCAGTTTGAAGAAACAGACTCCGACAGTCGCTCAAGTTCCACTTATTTCCTTCCTTTTCTTCTCTAGTCTTTCCAGTCTATTGCACGATCGTTGATCGTCTTCTCTCAACTTCAGGGCAACATTGGCAACTTTGAAAATGAAAACATTGCCAATGATGAATTGAAGTCATTTTTCTGTTGTGCTTACTAATATATAAAATTGAATTTATGTTTGTTTGGTTGTATGTCAATCACGTAAAATCTACGGATTTTTATGGACATCATTTGAGACCCGGATGTCATAGGATATTATAGGGATGTTATAAGGATGTATAGGGATGTTATGAGGATTTCATAGGATGTTGTAGAATGTCATAATAAAACATTATAGGGATGTCGTTAGGATGTAGTAAGATGTCATGGCATCTTATATGGGGTAGATATATCATAGGGATGTCACGAAGATATCATAAGGATTCAGTAGGATATTGTAGGGTTATCATAAAGAGGTCATAAGGATGTCAGAAAAAGTTGGGATATGATAGGAATAACTTAGGGATGTGCTAACATGTTATAGAACACCAGGAAGATGTCATAGGGATGCTATAGGATATCTTAGGGATATCATAAGGAAGTCATTAGGATGTCATAGGGATAACATAGGGATGTCATAAGGATATTATAGGATGCCATCGGATGTGGGGATGTCATAATAAATTATAGGGATGTCGTAAGAATGTCGTAGGATGTCATGGTATCTTATATGGATAGGTGTGTTATGAGGATATCATAAGGCGGTCATAAGGATGTCATTAGAAGTCGGGATGTCATAAGAATATCCTAGGGATGTCTTAACATGTTATAGAATGTCATAAGGATATCATATGATATTGGAAAGTTATAGGGATGTCATAGCAATTTCCTAAGAAATCATAGGGATATTATAAGGATGTCATGATGTCATAGGGATGTCATGGGGATGTCGTCGTGATGTCATAGGGATGTCAATGACGTCATAGGATGTTGGGAGGATATCATAGGGTTGTCATAAGGACATCATAAGAAGTCATAAGGATGTCATGGGGGTGGCATAAGGATATCATAGGGATGCCATAGAATGTCATAGGAATGCCATAGCATTTGATAGTGATATCATAACGACGTCATAAGGATGTCATACGGATGTTTTGAACATCTTTGAATATCATTGAACTTCCGGCCGAAGCTAAAAATTCAGCTATACAAATTCTTTCATTTGTCTATTAATTCAATACCTTAATTTTATTTTTCTCTATTTTTGGATCAATTGATACACAAGCTTGGCCACTCAAAGCAACAATTATTTCGCCTATAAGTTTCGCAAATTTCGTTGATTCCTCTGAACTAATTTGTCGTTTATCGACGCTTTTTCCTGCGTGTGGATCTTTTTAATTCTTTGTCATTCTTCCTCTGTTTCGGCGTTTTTCGGAAACAAAATTCAGGATAGTCGAGCGTGTGTATTGAGGTTGTTATTCAGTGAGGCTCGGTGAAGTACCGTACACTCCATGCATCGCCACTTCTAGAAAAGAGTTTTCGCCGGTGCACCAAAAAAAAAATAGATCAACACGTCGGATCTTTTTAATCTCTCTCGTTTACGTCGAAATAAATATCACGAGCGAGGAAATAGCTTCCTCGCTACGCGCGCAATATCCGTCGCGCAGATGAATTCAAACGCCGCGTATGAAATGTAAATTGCGTCTTATTTTCGTGCGATGGATAAAGTCATTTTACAATGATTCTTTTGCAGATTATCATTTTTGCATCAAAGGTTGAATTCAGTTGAGAAAATGAGTCATAATTTTGGTTCTTTTTTTTTTTAATATTTGGATAACTAGAAAACAGAAAATCGATTTGTGTTTTGTGTCTTCTCGTCATCTCCGATTTTTTGATTGGATGACAGAAAAAAATGCGATCAAAAAAACCCACAATTTTTTTTTTTTGAGCTCTGTTAAATCACACGTTCCGAATCAATAACGGAATTAATTTAATCCGAGAGGAATATTTATGCTGTTGTAGGTCGATGTTCAATTTATTAAAACCAAATAAAATGTTGCGATTTTGAATATGTGAACGCACGTTGACAATAAATAAATGTAAACATTGTTCTGGCAAATTGTATTTGGCGATTTTCATACACAGAACTTGCAGTTGATTCGATTGTCAAAACTTGCAAAATAGAACTGTCAGTTGAATAAGAACAATTTTCAAACTTGAAGCTTCAATTTTTTATTTAATTTTTTTAAATATATTCTCTGAATTGGAATTAATACCAAATTTCATTTATTATTTGATTTTTTTTTACTTCAACAAAGACAAAAATTTAAGATAAATAAATTTTAAGATAAAATTTAATTTACAGCCAAGTTAATTTAGTAAGTTAATATCAGACACTTCTTTTACAAATAACGAATTTTACTTTTTAAAAATTCAAATTTTAAAAAGTAAATTTAAAATTTTTTTAAATTTTCCTTTTGCATACATTAAAAATTTAAATATAAAAAAAACGTCAATTATAAATTATATTTCAACTTTTTTAAAATTAAAAATTTATTTTTTCAATTTATAACTTAATTAAGTTAAATTGTAATAATTAATTAATTATTTTCTTTAAATATTTAATTTCACATATCTTTTAAATTTCATTATAAATTTTGTTCCTTTATTCAATTTTCTATTCATTTTGTCTGACAATCAACTTTTTTAAATGAACAAATTAGTAAAACGAGCATCAAGTATCGAAAACATTTCGTTAATTAAGACTTGTCATCGAGTAAAATTGACACCTTTTTTCTATCTTTTATTAAACACAAAATAAATGCTGCAACGATTAAAAGTAATGTTTCCGCTCGTTTTCCATGCACGTGTTTCATAAAAAATGCAATTTCATGTTTAAAATTATACTATTCAATTAATTTCTTTCTTCTTTTTTACACCAAGCGCTGTAAATATTATTAACTCAACTGAAATATAATAAAGCGAAGAATAAAAGTATTACAAATTGCATACGTTGTGATAATAAATGTAGGTCAGTTATTTTCATTTGCATTTTTGCAACGTTGTTTTCACGTCAAATATTATATTCTCAAATACTTGTCGACGTGTATTGATTCTGACGTTTTACTCTATTTATCATCAACAAATATGCTTCGTTAATAATAATTACATTTTATTTTGGTAGTCTGTTTGATTTATTCCATCATTGCGTTGGGGAAAAAGAATTTTGCACATTTCATTCACAATGAAGTATCGGGCATTGAAATTGCGACGTTGCAAAATGCATTTTTCTTCTTTTTTTTAATTCATAAAACTAATTAATTCATCTAAAAAACGGTCGAAAGTATGCCAGAAATTATTTCAATAATCGCTTTTTCCGAATAATATTATATGCATCATTCAATTTAATTACTCGCTTCTTTTTTTTCTTTTTTTTTTTTTTTTTTT
>JABFPJ010004330.1:0-14055 GCA_022817425.1 Gryon sp. ZL-2020 | reverse complement strand
AAAAAAAAAAAAAACAAAAAAAAAAAAAAAAAAAAAAAAACAAAAAAGGAAAAATAAAAGTTGCTAAAAAAATGGAGTAAAATTGTCCGACGCCAAAAATTGTACGAAAAAAGGGGGTGGGGCAAAAACCGGGTTCAGGCAACAGACAGATGCGAACAAGTGGTCAAAATGCAAGTTGCAGACAGGACGACATTGACGGCCGAGCATCATCTCCTGCATTCAAAATCAACGACAAAAAAGGTTTCAAAAGAAAATTCACATTCAACTCGTCAGACCATTTGGGACTTACAATCACGGGCGCTATCGTCACAACATTCATTTTTTTTCTTGTAGCGTCCAAAGCGACGGTGAATCGTCGTTGCCGGCGTTGTTCCCACCCACTCCGTATAATTGCCCGACATATCTAATAGGTCAACCAATTGCAATTCGTTACGTGGATTTTTCACACTTGTTTATGGTTGGACATCAAGTTTGAATTTGAATTGCATGTTTCTGTGTTTTTGTGTAAAAATGATTATGTATTTTTTTATTTACATGATTTTGATGATCATTAACTTTTTGTTCATAAACAATTTTTGTTCTCTCTTTTGTTTTTTGTATTTCAGTATCTTCTTGGTTTTGTCTGACTGAGTTCAAACAAAATAGCGTGTTCTGGTTCAAAAAGTCGTCTACAATGTTTTAGCTACCTGTAACTCGTTTGTCTTAACATAATATATGGCACTTTTAGAATCTTGGGTAATTGGTGTGTTGGGTATAAGATGGTAACAGAATCATTGTAAATGAATAGGTAATCTTGATTGTTTTTTTATACAATTCTTTGGTTTTTGATCAGGTTTCCATGATGGTATTTGAGAAATGACTGTCATGGGTTCTGATTAAGCTCTTTTGACTGTATAATTGACTGATAGTGGAACCTTTTTGTACAGTAGTTTTTGAAATTGTATTGATATTGACATAATGAAGACGTATTGAAGATTATGTACAAGGTAATATTGTTTGTTCGCTGATTTTAATTGTCTGAAGACAATATACTTACCAACTGAATGCGCTAAGAAAATTTTGATTAAGATATAGATATATATATATTGAGTTTAAGATATTAGAATCAATTTATATTGTGTGTCAATTAATCATTCATTTGATGTTTCCATCACTAATATATTATTTTACTGGATTTTTAAAGCACTTCTACAATAGTTACATGAAATTCACACTTAAAAATTCTTTCATTTGACTCTTAGTATTTAATATGAATATAATAAATATAAATAAATAATAAAAAGATTATAAGTTGCAGAAACTATAGAATTAAAATTGTATAATATGATTTTTAAATGTACCATAAATAGATTCAAATGTATAAATTATGTTGAAACATAGAAAAACGTTTATAAAATGTACAATTTTATGAAAATAGGCAGGCTGATAAAATGTATATATATTTCTTATAAAATGAATCTTATCGTAAATGTATATATGCGAAGAAATGTATATTGCATGTTCTTAAATAATTAGCATGTTTATTCACCTGCCATTTATATTCAAATCATATGTGTCTCGTGACTTTTATTTGATAATTCAGTGCTCCTGATATGTGTACAAATATAATTTTATATAAATAAAATGATTCTTAATAACATTATTTTGCAGCAATAAAGATTAATCTTTTATGAAATTGCTTTTTATCCAATTTTGAAGTTCAGTTTTCGTATGTCTATAATAAATTTATCAATTAATGTTTTTTACTCAATATATACGTTTTAAAAGTGCTAAAGTTATATATACTAAAATACTACATTTACTAAGCTAAATAATACATTGACAATTCAGAGTTAGATTATAATGCTCTAATTTGTGTATTGAACAATAAATGTTTAAAAAAATAATATATTACCAATATCTAGCTCCAAAAATTTTACTTAACAAAATATTTTTCAGATACTATTACATTTCTGTATAATTAATTAACTACAACTAACATTTAAAATAGTTTTCATAATATAATTTTTAAACATATGTAAAAATAATCCACTAAATAAATTTAATACAAAATATATGAAAATTATTGACTTTTCATTTCTAATTCTGTGTAATAACAATTGAAAAGCAAGTAAATTTGATAAGTACCAATAAGTATCCAGTTTTAAAGCACAATGATATTAATTTAATATTAACCGCATATTTGATTTAAAAACTTTAAACTCACCGTCTGAAAAGGCATTTTTCCTTTTCCTATCCTCAATCCTCGCCTCCGTGGGTGTTTGATTTTTAAACGCTTGATTGAGGGCAACAAAGTGCATGGAAAATCCAAATACAAAGATGGCTAAAACTGCGAGAAATCTCGCCAAGTCTTTCATCAAGTTTCCAATGATGATTGCCCAGGGTCCAAACAAATGATGGAATGACAGAAAGTCAAGGATCTGCACACAAGCCAGTAGAAAGCTAAGAGCAAATAGTTGATTCCGTAGATAGAGCAAAGTTGGCCAATAGGGTCGTTGGACCAAAACAAATCCCATTAGATGAAAGGCCACACCAAAGATTCCAAATAGTAAAACCGCTAGCTTGATCCAGCCGAGACCACTTTTGTCACTGGGATTGGTGAGCTCAAAAAGTAAAAGTCCGGACAACATGACCAGCAGGCACCATTCGTACCAGTAAGGCAGGAGACTAGCTCTAACTACGGGGTATATTGGTGTAATCCCCACTAGAAGCAGGAAGACCATGAGATATATGTGTGATGTTAGATAAGACATGAATTTAATGATGGGTACGTGGTTATATTTGTGGCCAAGTGGTAATGCAAAGACCACCCAAACTGGAGGACAGATTAGGAAAGCGATAAAAAGTAAACTGGTACGAAAGGCGTTCCAGTTCAAGCTGCCCTGCCAGAGTTCCTGTAAGTATCTCTGCACTACGGTATGAGCAATCACCTCCTTCTGCTCGTTTTCAATTAAAACGTCAAGAAATTCCACATTCCTTCGATCCATCGAGGTCAAAATCCTGCCGGCCGAATCAGCACCAGCTGCTAAAGCTAACAATTCTGTAGCCATGGCCTCGCATTGTTTGCCTGCAGCTATTAGGTCTTTGGCTCGTTCTTTCTCCTTTTCGGATAGTTTCATGTATATGTTGGACAGTTTGGCTGCCGTGTCGACGGGAGCCGGCGACACCAATACAAATTCCTCGATTGGCTTGTTGTTGTGACTTTTGCTGCACACCATCATATTGTACACAAACTGCAATCAATAAACTCTGAATTATTTTCGAAAACTTATAAGTCTTTGTGGTAGATCATCTCATGTATATTTAGCATTCAAAATTAAATTTGTAATCGCATTATGACTTTTGGTAGACGAATATTGGCGTGATCGTCCGACATTTCAATAGATAAACAAAACGCAACGACTTTTGAATACGGCGTCTAAGCCCACGAAAGCTTTATATACAGATTTATCGTCATGGTGATTTCTCGCGTGATTGACGAACGTTTTAAATGCATTTGTTCGTTTCACTGTCAATTTTCGACGTTATCTCGTGAAATTTGGATTTATCGGAATTAGCTGCAGCAAGACGAAGTGTGAATTTAATTGAGAGTTAACTTTAATAGGGAATTCCGAAAATGCGATTACATCTATTTTGGCATAGGATCCACATAGGGAATGGATAGATAAATTTCAAATTAATTTGTCCTAGCTTGGAGTCCTTTTGTTGTTTTGCCATAAATGGTTCAAGTTTGATGATAAACTAAACAAACTATATGACTAAACTAATTAAACTAAGCTTTATCAAGATGTTATATCAAATGAAAAAGTTAGTTACAGTTAAATTTGTTGTACTCTGTAGAAAGGACAAAATTTCATTTTACCCGTCTGTCTTCCATGAGTGCATAAGTGTCGTGTTCCTTTTCCATAAGATATTTCAAAACATCATTATGACCTTCAGAAGCTGCAAACCAAATTGGTGCACTGCCCAAGTTGGTCTCACTTTTTGGTGAAGCTCCACTTTCAACCAGCAACTTGACAACGTCCAAGTAACCAGCCCTGGCAGCACAATGCAATGGAGTCCATCCATTTTTGTCGGTTGCATTAATTTCGGCACCTTGTCCCAGAAGGACTTCAACCATTTGGTAGTGACCATGTGTAGCTGCGATGTGTAAACCGGTTTTGCCATAACGATCGGCGCTGTGCAATAATTCTGCTGATCTACTCAGAAGAAGACCTACGACGGTAATATGACCCCCAAAACATGCCAGATGTAAAGGATTGAATCCATTTTCAGTTGTTGCAGCTTCAACCTAAAATATGAATGATTAATGTAAATGAAGATTGATAAACTAAGTTAAGGGTTTTTATTAATAATAAAGAAATAAAACAAGTAAATTTTACCTGAACTCCGGCAGAATTGAGCAATAATCGAACGACATTTTCATTTCCAGAATAGGCAGCTAAATGCAGTGGTGTCATTCCGGATTCCGAGCCGAGTTCGGTAACCAAAGATTCACCCGTGGGTGGATCCGATTTGACTGTACCAGGAACATTAGTCAATAATTCTCTGACAGTATCTGAAATACAGAAAATTTAGAATCAGAATATTGAATGTACGATTTTAGTAAAGGCTGACAAACTTGAAGTTGGAAATTATGAAAAATGTTTGCTATATGCATGTATATTGTATGATTTTGTGATAGTTGCATGCGGAAGGCTTAAAGACGAAAGATTGCGTAATAACTACTTATTGTATATAAAGATGCGAGATATTTCTTAAGTCAATACTTTAGTAGTTGAACGGGCACATAGAAACTTGATAAAATAACATGCAAATTATAAAAGACCTTGTGACAAGGTCTCCTAATCGTAGAATGCATCGAGTTCTACTGATTATCACTTACAATTCGTACATACTAATGTTATTATTTTGATATTGATTTCTCGACTGATTT
Source organism: Gryon sp. ZL-2020 (assembly GCA_022817425.1). Taxonomy (NCBI): domain Eukaryota; kingdom Metazoa; phylum Arthropoda; class Insecta; order Hymenoptera; family Scelionidae; genus Gryon; species Gryon sp. ZL-2020. The sequence continues at coordinate 9,119 of JABFPJ010004330.1, read as the reverse complement.
TCAAGAAAAATTGAATTCATTGAATAGAAAATTAGCATAACTTATCAAATGTTTCAATCTGATTCACAGTCATAATACTCAAAATTACAAATTCTGAAAACTGACCAGTCATTATTACAGAAAACACTTATATAATTTTTTAAAAATAATTTATAACCTATTTTACATTTTGAATAGTAAAATAAACAATTAAGGTATCCAGCATATCACATAAAAATAAACCAAAATATTTGAAAGATATGAATTCCGCATAAATCTTGCGGTCACGCAAATATTCAATATGTTCTGACGTGTCGTCGCAGAATGTTAAAAACTTTGTGTAATACGGCTAACGTGATGGCAAGTACAAGTGTAGTATTTCATTTTCAAAACCCGATCTAAAAGATGTCAAATCCTAATTCGTTAATTTTATCGCGAAATACAATCTTTCCATTATCCTGTGAAAGCTGATTGCGACAATAATACAAGAAATGCCGAAACAACTTGATGAAAATTGGCTATAGTCATGAAAGTTAACTCATAAAAACATAGTGATATAATAAAAAACACAGGCCAATTTACATTTAATCGCCTTTTCGTAGGCGTGATTGCGCATAAGTTAGAGGTCAACGTGATATAATGTTGTAATTTTCTTTGTAAATGTGATTTCATTATACGCAATGTTACGTTATAAAAAAAATGCAATAACTTGTCAAATAAAAGCACAAAATCGTTTGTCTTTTCGCAGTCAAATACTCTACCAGCTTGACCAAAGTACGCAGCAACATGTAGCGCCGTGACTCCTAACTTTTTGCTGGATATCCTCAGTGACTGCGATGACCTCATGACCTCCAATACTTGACCATGTCCATTTCTTGCTGCCAAATGAACCGCCGTAAATCCAGCTCTGTTTTCATCCGCACATGACGCTCCGGCTCGGACCAATGCCTTTACCACTTCAGCATGACCGCCTTCGGCAGCCAATTGCAATGGCGTCGCTTCCGTTAATTTGTTTCTAGCGGTAATCACACCTTGGCGATCAAATTTCATCAACTCCTCAATCACCCGCACACTTCCCTGCATAGCAGCAATATGTGCACACGTGTTTCCATCCTTCGTGCAGGCCATTACCAGACTTGGATGTTTCTGCAGAAACAGCTGAGCGACTTCCGCATAATTATTCATAGCAGCTGCGTGAATTGGTTTTTGACCTTGATCGTCGGTTGCATCAATACTTGCGCCAAGTTCCAGCAAAAGCTTACAAACTTCCAACTGACCAGCTCCAGCTGCCAAATGAAGGGGCGTTTGTTTTCGAAGAGTTAAAACATCGATAACAGCATTGTGTTCCTTAATCAGAAATCTCACGAGTTCACTGTAGCCATTCATAGCAGCCAGATGTAGAGCTGTTCTTCCAACTCGTGATTTAGAGTTGATGAAAGCTTTGTTGGCCAGTAAGGCGTCACAAATTTGGATGTAACCATGTTCTGCTGCCAAGTGTAAGGCAGACCTGCCTTCCAGATCGAAGACATCTACCCTCGCATGATTTGCTAGAAGATTGTTCACCAGTTCCATGTGTCCTCTGTGAGCTGCTATCAGAAGAGGTGTCCATCCAACTGCACTCTGTCGGTTCAATGCTTTTTGCACGTCCGTGGCGCTCATGTGACTTATCATTTCTAATAAGACTTCATTGTTTCCGGCTAAGGCACAGTAATGGAAGGCAGACTCTTGCGCCTGTCTTGTTTGCATTGACACGTCAGCGCCATTTTGCAATAATGCTCTGATGACTTCCTTGTCGTCTCCAGGAACACTCACTTCTGACGGTTCTATCTGAGCGGCGTAATGCAGCGCACTGGCGCCTTCGTTGGTCAAACTGTTGACATAAGCTGTCGCTATTTCTGGACCCTTTCTCTCTTTGACAAACTTGATTAAATGCTTCACCACTTCCTTCCGACAGCCACGACAAGCCAGATGAAGTGGCGTTTCACCATTCTTTGCAAACAAAATTCAACATTCAATTATAACATTTATTTTTAAAAATTTATATCATAAAGTTATATTATGATATTATGATATATTATATTCTTCCTAAATCTAGATCTGAAGACATAATGTACCTTAGATTTAAACATTGGATCTCCTCCATCCTCCAATAAGAGAAGAAGTGTTGCCAAATTTCCATGACTAGCAGCAACATGCACAGGAGTTTGTCCATCATCAGTCGTGAGATTTGGACCAGCGCCAGATTTAAGTAACATCAGCGCACACCTGTCGCCATCCGGGACCCTCGAAGCTATGTGAAGTGGCGTCTCGCGAAGTTTTCCACCTCTGACATGCACCTCTGCACCGTAACCCAAAAGAGTCTCGACAACGGCAGGCTTCGCGCTCTCAACAGCTATGTGGAGAGCGGTGTAATTATCATTTGTCGTAGCATCCACCTAACATTTCAATAAAACCTGTATTATTTACTTCTCAGATAAGCGATGACCATCTTTTTTGGGTTCTCTTAACCCAAGTAGAAATCGAAAGCTGGATCAATAAAAGCGAAAAATTGTCTGTTAATTATGATTTATTTTCTACAGTTCAAATAATCTACGTTCCCAGCATAAACATAGTCAAGCACTCATATATAGATTATGAAACGTTCAATGAATCGATTAAATGATTCAAGTCCAAACAGATTTAAGAAGCTCTTTTAAATGTATTAAACGGTACTAAACAAGCAGAAAACAGCTCAGATAGCTTCATTTTATGACTCGCTGGGTACACCCACTTATTAAAGGAATATGAATTTCTAATCGATAGAATGTTACGTTTGCAAGCTTAAAAATACGAGAGCTCAAGTTTAATAATATTTATACAGGGTGGTATAATTTTGATCTATAATGCTATCTAAACTGTTAATATTTCAACTGTCAATAACATGTCAAGTTAAAGATAAAAGTCCAATTTGCAAGCGAAAATCATTTCATTCGTTTTTGATATTCAAATTCCAATGTATTCATGTCAGATGCATAAAGTTGATACTGACAAAAATAAAACGAAGCCTTTCTGTCTTAAACTATCAAGAAGAAGGTAAAAAAAGCATTTTTCGAATCTTTGTTATCCAGGTCAGTAATATTTACATTCCAACAGGCCATCAAGACTTGCCTGATCAAATTTCTACTCAGATACATGCGATTCAGTACACATGCAAAGTAGATATTTGTTTTCATGATATTTTTTGCTCACAGTTTTCGACGTATCACCAGAAAATATGGCTTTCGACTATATTATAACAATAATACTATGACTATATACAGATGTACGATTAATCGATTAAATTAAAAATGTCCAATTTGTTCAATGAAATCTCAACTCAGATTAACTATGTTGTTTGTATTTTGACGTGATTATTATCTCTCTTAATAATATACATTTAGACTTTGTTGAAAATCAACATAATTACTTTGATTTGAGCATGATTTATATGAAATTGACTATGTACAGTTTGGAATGAAAAGTAAATTTAATCAATCCTCTAACCTTTTCTCCCCGCTGCAACAGGGTACTAATAATACCAACATGGCCATATTTTGCAGCCGTGTGAATCGATCTGGCACCTCGTTTGTTTGGCATATGCAGATAAACCCCTTTCTTGAACAGCATAGTCGCACACTCGGAGTGTCCATTCAACGACGCAATATGCATTAGTGTTGAACCGTCTTTTGTCCTTTCGAAGATACTTGCCTTAAATTTGTCTGCCAGCAGTTCAATCACAGAAGCATGACCATTTTCTGCGGCCAAATGCATCGGCGTGCGATCTAAATTATCGGCAACCGACGCCGAGGCACGAACCCCGTAAAAATATTTCACTAGGGTTTCATCTCCTTCGGCACTGGCGATGTGCAAAGCAGTTTGTCCATCGCCCTGAAAATGTATATTTTTCCTTTTTTAATCATTGAAGTAGATAAGAGCTTGGGGTTTACATCAATTAGAAGCTAATAACACTTTGTAAGTTTGTAGATGGATGTAACTTTGATAGATCGAGATCGAATTTCGTTCTGATTCTGATGAATGTACTGTTTGTAAAGTTACACCACGCCATCGACTGAAAAGCCTTTTTGCTTTTAAGCGCAGCAAAGTGCGGCTGACGCATTGCCCAGCTTAAAGCTCATAAATTACGCATTCATCATTCTGGTGTTTCTTGTAACCACGCATTTAGTTCGCAAAATAAGCATATACTTATGCACAGAAATCATAAAGTGTTATCGCTTAAAGTTATAGTTATTTCTTGGTGACCTTTTCGCTTAATTTATTATTTTTGCATTCTAATGCAAATTTGAAGCTTGACTAATATTGTTAGTTATATTTTATTGTTCGGAAAAGTTGAAAGTAATGATCATTTTATAATCATTTGAATTATGGAATTCAATCCTAGGATAAAATTTTGTTTATAAAGCTTAATTATTGTTGATTCTTTTTTTCATCGAATATGTAGACATTAGAAAGATTTGAGTTAGCTTTTTCATATACATTGTATCTCCTGAGTTATATTCCAAATTTCAAATCAATTTTTCGTTTAATTAGATATTCAATTATTTTTGCAATATTTAATCTTTTTAATAAATACAATGTCAAATATTGCTTTATTTGATATTTAAATGCATTTTGATGTTTTAAAATTCTGTATTTATGAAAAAATGCAAATAAAAAAATGTGTTTTACAATTTTACTTTACGGCGATAAAAAAAATTAATGAAATGTTTAGATTAAAAGCATGTTGGCTTACATTTTGCATATCTACTTGAGCACCATAGTCCACCAGAATTCGGACCATATCTACGTCTCTGCGACGAGCGGCTAAGTGGAGGGCAGAATCACCGTTCGGGGTAATGGCCTTTAGCTGGTCCGCAGCTTGTTGAGACAAAAGTTCTCGGCTCATTGATTGATTACCTGCTTCGACTGCTAAAAGGAGAGGAATTTTTCCTCTCTAAACATAATTTTACATTTATAATTATTTAAACATTCAAAAATGATTTTTCTATTATATAGAAAACACAATACTAATTAGTTCCTTGAATATTTCAATATTGTTAGAAGAACTAAGATTGTTAAGTTATATAACTTAATTAATTTTAATGTTTTATTCTAAGTTAATTATACAAAATATAGAAATAATTAATTTATTATTAAAATAATAATAACAATAATAATAATAATAATAAAAATAAATAATTTTTTCTTGTAATAATAATAAGGAAAATAATATATTTTATATATAGGGAGAAAAAATCGTTAGGGTATGTGTGAGTTTATATTTTTTTGAAGGAAATACACATTTCTTAATCAATATATAACGTAAGAAAGGACCATAAATTGTTTGCAATGTGCTATGAAATCGCGCGTAGAAGGAAGAGGAAAAGTTATACGAGGACAGCCAGAGAATTACGAATATGTAGTCAAAATAGGAAACGACATAGCATAGGAGACGAATTATGGCAAACGTGGTGCCAGGCAGCGATACCCGGCAACGCTTGTCACGCAACAGTGATATAGCTTCTAACCGCATTTACAAACGGAGGCATCGTTGGCGAGAAATCACAGAAAAAAAGCTTCTAATTTGAACTTTCCTCTTTTTTTTCTTTCTTCGTGCGGTCAGAAATTTTAAATTAGAGCTTATAATGAGAAAACCTAATCACATGTATAATGTTTTATGTTTTTTTCTCAGATCAAGCACATCGAAATTTGCTTGATCTGATCTGTCTTAATCTTAGATTTCGATAATGAAGTATTTCAATTAAGATTTTGAATAGATTTTGGATAGATTAAATGATGATTAAAGTAAAAGAAAAGTTGTTAACGTTAGAGCAAAAGTTGCAGTGAATCTTGAAAATTCTTACTTTGTTAAATTGCATTGTTTAAATAATTTTGTTTGGGGAGATTGAATTGAAAATATTAGGTGCCATCTATATAAAACTTTTGTCACGTAGATGTCAGATGAAAATAACCGTTTGAAAGAAATAAGGTATAATTTTCGGGTTAAACGTATTATTTTAGGTCAACAAAATTGATTTACAGTTTCGAGACATGTAAATGGAATTTGAACATGTATTAACATTGCAACTGACAATTTTGCAGTTAGTATGTATTTGATAGTTTAAATTGTTGTCATTTTTTATATAATTTATTGTCTGATTTTATTATTTTTTAAAACTGTTTGTATTAACATTTTTTTATTATTATATATCTATTTATAGTAATAATTATAATAATGAGTAGTATAAGAAAAAAACCAACCCCATCCGTTTTCAATCTGATGTCTTTGCCCGCGGCCGCCAAAATGGCGCGTAGAATTGATGTTGCTGTTCCTGTTTGTCGTGATGCAACCAAATGCACCGCTGTTTGTTGTTTTGGCTATCAAAATTACAAAATAATACAAATTACCGAACAAATGTAAATGTTTGTATTAATCCTAAACAGGAAATCCAGAAACTTACCCCGCCAGTGGCATAAGGATCAACTCCTCTTTTGGAAAGCAATAATTTGACGACATCTTCCCGAGAATACATAGCGGCGATATGAAAAGCATTATAGTTATCCTGTAATGGGTCAAACAATTGCATACAATTACAATAAGCAAATTTGAATGATTACTTAATCATGATCTAATTGACTAAGAAGTCGACCTATTTTTGGAGTATAATCAAAATCACACCCAGAATAAAATTCACCAACAGGTTTTTTTTGGTTTGGTATATTACGGCTTATTTGAATCGCGGTTCATTAGCATGCAATTTGCAAAATCATATCATGGCCACGGGGGAGCGGTGCGCTGGTCGATACCTTACAGCCACATCACGCACTTAGGAAATTTAATTTTTTCTTACTTCCCTGATTAGATATAACTTTGTTTTCTAAGATCGCGGTTAGTTAAGAGCGAACGTTTGCGATAATCAGTAAATGGAGCGCAAAATTAAGAATAATTGAGCCTTCAATGGATGTTTGATTTTATTGAAAATTATGTCAGAAGTTAATTTACCTAATTTTCAAAATTGATCTTTCAAATCATGTAATGCACATTTTTCATTCATTTTACTATTTTAATCAATCACAAAATTAATTTACTAAATGCATTTTTGTATTAGATTTTTTTCTTAAAGCGACCTAGTTTTTTTTTTTTTTTTTTTTTTGAAAATGTAAAATTAGGTTTCATTGAAATGAGGTTTTCAAATAAATAAAGGGGTGTCGATAATGTTGCTAAATGACCAACTCGTTTGCTTAGTTACTTAGTCATATTTTCTATACTAACATAAATACAGAAGGCCCCTTGGCCTTGGCCCTCCTTCACGCAATCGTACAATTCCAACTCAACACGAATTTACAGCAAGATCATTAACTATGCACGTGGCCAAGTGATTTGTTATATATATTGCTTTATTTACTTATATACTAGTAAATAATCATCTCCATGTGTTATTATATATAATTTAATTTATATCAAATTACATTTCAGCGTTTTCAAGTTTACACGCTGATAAAATAAGAAATGTGCGCAAAGTGAAAATTAATTCTAATTTATTCCTGATAAGAATTTTTTGAATTTTAATAATCAACAATTAAATTCGAAGATTTTAATTTAAAAAGAAGATTGATATATATTTTGTATTAAAAAGTTGCTGAAATTCGGGGTCTTCGAGTGTTCAAGTAAAATTTAGACGTTGGATGTTGAAAATAATTTAACACTTCTAAGACGGGGCTACTAAGATTTTGGGGCTTAGATTAACGGTGGTATGAAATATTCATGCACTTTGCAATCGATTTTATACAGTTTATGCAATTTTCAGGAAGGTAAACGCACCAATAGTCGGTCAACCATCTTTCTCAGTGTAATTAGCATTAATTGCTATATTTTCGCGCAAATTATAATGAGGCTGAATTTTCATCGATTTACGAGTACGTTCGGAATTGATGCATAACAAAATCTTTAAAAAATGCAAAGTTTAGATATGCAAAAAACGAATAAATATTTATTATGTTGATAGGTCTTGCTATCTTAAAAAAATTCGTCATAATTTTGCAGTTTTTGAGATTAATTTTGCATACCATTATCATTAAAATTGTTGGTAAAAAAATTTTTTTTTCTACCTGTAATTTAATTCTACCTTTAATAATCAATGGTTTTTTGAAATACTTTTTTGATTTTGCAAATTACTATTAAGGAAAATTTTGTATGAAAGTGTACATTATATAAAAATGAATTTTGGAAATGTTGAAAAGTGATTGTATAAACTTACGTTATTTCTAGCTCCTAAATCGGCTCCAAGTTCGATCATTCGGTCTATCAAAGCAGTACGGTTATCTTTTACGGCATACATTAAGGGTGTCATACCAGTCGTCTGAAAATGAACATTAAAAAAAAATTAAATGTTGTATATTATCTGAGGAAAACGTTGAATTAAAGATGTTAAATATTTATTTTTGTTTATAAAGAAATTATCGTAATTATCATAATAATAAATGTTTTATTCATATATATATATATATAAATACAAAGTTTAAAGAGTTAATTTTTCTTTTGAATTGCACAAAATTATAAAAAATGTGTAAAAAATGCGTTTTATCGTGAATTTTAGATGTAGCTATATGATGTTTTGAAAAAAATTTATTTTAAATTTCAGAAAAAATTCTACCTAGGTCTCTAATTAAGTGCAAAAGTCAAAAAGTAGGAATAGCAAATTTAAGAAAATTTGCATGCCTTTTTAAAAAATTGTAAAAAATTGTAAAAAATTATTCATTCTTATTAAAAAAATGTTATTTTTTATTTTAATAAAGTATAACTTAAACAAATGTCGCTTATACTTTTTAATAAAAATGTAATACAAAATTAAATAAGCATTAGAAGTATACTAAGAGAAATTTAAGATGGTTATATTGACGTAATTTTTTTCTGTTAAATAATAATTCTTTAAAGTATTATTATATATATAAAGTAAATTAACCGAAAATTCGGTTAATGTAACTGAAAACAGTTTACTAACACCAATATGTTATTATAACCCTATATTTCTCTTTATTTTTATAAACAATTACTTCAGACTGGTTACAAGTAATAGTACACATCAATTAATATTATCCATCGCTAAGTTTGTTTTAAATAAAAA
>JABFPJ010004329.1:0-14058 GCA_022817425.1 Gryon sp. ZL-2020 | reverse complement strand
ACATATAAAAAAAGTAAGCAAACCCGTGAATTAGCACAACAAACAAAATGACACGGTTCCTAAAACTCCGTATCCTTGTCCTGTTGATGTTTATCTGCTAAGAGGAACAGAAAAACAAAAGCAAAAAAGATCGAAAGAAACGAAGACCAGAAAAAAAATAAAAAAAGAGATTGACACAATTAAAACGTAATTTCAAATTGAAATGAGTGATATTTCTTTGGAAAGATCGATGTAGGTAAAGGGCAGAGGGCGGAGGGCAATACAGCCAATTTAAAAAGTGCGACTTGACGCCGGTAAACAATGGACAATGATAAATACGACGCATTCCCGCGAGCATTATATTCTTATTGTTGGTCTTGTTTTACTTATGCAGGTGGTAGCATTGACTGTTGCGAGCAAAAGAAAGAAGACGAAGAAGGTTGGTCCAAAGGAGGGACCGAGGCTAGGATATAAACGAGTACGGGGAACCGCGGAACCGGGAACCAGAGTTGAGAACGCCAATGTTGCCCTTCTTCTTCGCCTTCCTTTACCTGAGAGACTAAAGCCCACATAAGACAACCCGTGCATCGCAAAGATGCCACCGACGAGATACCGATTACAAACTCCATTCCATTTGTAACGAGCTCCATCTATTTTGGCGCCTGGAGTCTCTTACGCGATCTAGGTAGCACCAGATTTGAATACGATATACAAACATTATCATTCGTTTCAGTGCCAGCCATTGGTATTTTGCCATCTTCCTCTCAGTCTCTTTATTATTTTATTAATCACCTATCGCGCCATTCAAGCGTTTATTGTCTTTAATGGATATACGGAGTCCGGTTTCCTTATTATCGTAAGAGAGGGTATTTCGTTTGAATTAATTGGTACTGAGATTCTTGGGGTCGATTTGTAATTTTGAGATTTGGAATCTAGGAATTTGGATTTGACATTTGAAAGTGAGAGGTTGCGTTTTGGATAGTAGAATTTGAAAATTTAAATTAAGATAAGATGATTCAACTTAGGGATTCAGAGTCTTTTAATTTTAAGTTTTTCATTTCAAATTTAAGTATCTGGAAATTATTACTCGAAATTTGAACTCTGAGTTCCAGTGCAGGACATTTTAAATCTAAATTACCAGTTTCCAAATCTGAAAATTTTATTTTTGAATTTTAAAGTTCAACTTGACGTTTGGAGTAGTGGAATTGAGAGGTTGCGTTTTGAGTATTGGGTTTTGGATAGTAGAATTTGATTATTGAAATAAGAATTTTCAACTTAGAGATTCAGATTCTCTTAATGTTAATTTTTTTATTTCAAATTTTACTATCTGGAAATCATGACTCAAAATTTGAACTCTGAGTTTCAGTGTGAGAAATTTTATATCCAAATACCTAGTTTCAAAATCTGCAAATTTTAATTTTAAAATTAGGAGTTCAATTTCTCTTAATTATACATTTTTAATTCTACATTTTAATATTTAAAAACTAGAACTTTAAACTCAAATTCTCATTTAAAAATCTCAAAATCAGAATTTCAATTTTGAACTTAGGGATTCACAGTCTTTTAATTTCGAATTTTAAATTTCAAAGTCTACTATCTAAAAACTAAAACTTGAAATTTAAACTCTCGGTTCAAAATCCCTAAATTTAAATTTTGAAATTAGGGATCAAATTTGGAATTAGGTTCAAAACTTCAATTTTAAACTTAGGAATTGAAAGTTGCAAGCTTGCTTTTCAAACATACAAATATATTACTATGAATTGAAATTTGAATTCAGATTTTGGATTTGCAATTCTGAGATTTTGAACATTGGAGCATGAATTGCAAATGTGAAATCTGAGAGTAGAAAGTTAGAATTACAAATGTAAAATTACTTTAAATAAGAATTGCGATTTGAAAGTTTGAGATTTCGTATCTGAAATATGGAATTTTGTTCGTGGACTTCCTAAATAAGGCATTTTTATATAAAGTATAGAACTTCAACATTTTGGATTATGATTTGAAAATTCCGATTTGTCAAATAAGAGAAATGCAAAACTACCATTTTGAATTCTGGAATTTTAAATTTTTGTTTTCAAATCTACAATCTATTTCCAAAATATATATAAATTTTTAAAAAATTACCAAACATTACAAAATTACCATCTTTGTAAAAGTAATTAAATCCGCAGTAATATTAAATGAGTACAAATCAAAATCATTTCCCCATCCAGAACAATGTTTCATCCAAATACATTTCAAATGAATAATGGTTCCTTAGAAATCATAAATTTTCATCTAAAAAAAGGAAAGAAAAAAAAAAAAAAAAAAAAAAAAAAAAACAAAAAAAGAGGAAAAATACGATTTCAAAAGCCCTAATAAATTTTGCGATGGAAAACATTTTCACATTGTAAAAAAGTGCTTTATCGTGTTATATCCTGCGGGTTAATTTGGTTCATAAATCGTTCGAAAGTCTGGCAACAGTTGCTTGGATTAAATTATACAATATTCAGCAAACTTCTTAAGATAACAATGAAAAAAATGTTTTGTAGCATGTTTGCTGCACGAAACGCAAAATACAGGAAGGTGATAAAGTAAATAACGAGGGATACACACTGTGGATGCGGGTAACAATAAAAAGTCGAATCCGATGACAGTCGCGGGACAAAATAGCGATGCAGTTGAGGGCACAGGATATATAGAATTTACGATTCAAATTTATATATATATGAATTAATTTTTGGGACTTGAAAAATTAAAACAATTTTTTTCTTGCTGATAAATAGAGAAAAGCAATTTTTCAAAAATAATAAAATTTAATCAATTATACATTTCATATAAAAATTTGGGTTTTTTAAACGTGAATATCATTATAAATTTATTATAATTATATTCAATAAAAAAGTGAATATTATTTTGCGTGAGTATTATTTTGAAAAAAGTGAAACCAGTATTTTTTATTAATGATTTTTCACTTTTTTGAAATACATGAAAAGTAATAGAAAATTAAATGAGTAAAAAGTTGAAATAACTTAGAAAAATTTTTACATTAAAAATTGAAGGTAAATTTAAAAAAGAAAGGATCCATTGTTTAATGATTTTATATGAATTATTTAATGCAAACATTTTATATTTTTTAAATTAAAATATTAAATTGTTAAATCCAAATATTAAAATATTGAATCAAAAGATAAGAAAAAATAATTACCTAATTACTTATGTTAAAAATTGGAAAAATATTAAAAATTTTTTAAATAATTGAAAACTTTTTTGTTATTTAGCAAGTTGTATAGTCGAATAATTAAATAATTCTATGTATGATCTTACTTTAGCTGACTTTAAATGTATACATTAATTTTATTTATAAAAGTAATAGTTAATTAAGAAACAAAAACGATTGTTTTTTGTACTTGGCCAGAGACACTACCGTGTCTCTTGATTACATTACTTTTTAATTACTTTCTGAAGTAAAATGCATATTTTTCACTTTTTTAACCAATAATAACTATGGTACCTGTATTTTTAGTTGAAGACAGTCTTTTTTATGAGATATAAATACACAATTTTTAACTACTTGTATTATTTTTAATAATTATTAAATATATGATTTAATAGAGTAATGGACTAAAAACGAGACTACAAAATTTACCATAGAATATGGAACCAAAACTATACATTTTCATTTTTTTAAAATTTTTAGTATTACAAATTTTCTTTAATTTCTTAAACCTTAAGTTTTTACATTTAAATTTAAAGATTAAATTTAAAGTTTAAATTAAAGTTTAAAATTAAAGTTTAAAATTAAAGTTTAAATTTAAAGTTTAAATTAAAGTTTAAATTTAAACTTTAAATTAAAGTTTAAATTTAAAGTTTGAAATTAAAGTTTAAATTGAAAGTTTAAAATTAAAGTTTAAATTTTGATTTAAATTAAAATTAAGTAGTTTTTAAATTTTCGAAAAAAAAAGACTTTGTTTAAATATTATTAATGAATTTTCTACTACAACTTACTAATTGCAAAAAAAATTGCACTTATTTGCAATTTTTGGACCATAATGCATGATTTGAAGACCAGAATAGTTGGAACAAACAATTGCAACATTTGAATGTGCATTTGTACATTAGTTAAAATGTAAAAAATAAGAATAAAAAGCAATTCTATTGGAACGCAGTTTATTTCAGTACGTCTATGAAGACAAGGTGATTTTGTGCGCGAATAGAATAGCGTGTACGCGCGCAATTTACGAATCCACCGACACACAGGTTTGAAAAACACATGCATAGGCACACGGCGCATTTATATATTTGCATGCCGTTTGTAGCGTAAGTTTGTAAAAGGGGGCGTGGGGATCTTCTCATTGGTTCGCGATTCGAGTAATGGTTGCTCGCTTGCTTGCATTAGCTACTCCGGGCACTACTTCGCGAATAAGCCTAAGGCCAAACCGGCACGCCGGATAGTTTTGCACTACCAATTTATGTCGAGTTATGCCTCGCGAGATAAGTTATTTTCAATATTGCTTTTGCTTTAACCCTTGATCTTTTATCTCAATTCGCCACAAAATATTTAAATCGCAATATCATCAATGCAAACAGAATATTTTACGAGTTTGTCACGATGATAAAAAAAAAAGCCAGGAAAAATGAAGGAAAAAAAAAAGAAAGAAATCTTCTAGGCTGGATAACGGGGAAATAATTTGCAGTATTAGACAGAGAGTGGAAGGTTAGACAAACAGTTATGTTGTGTTAGAAAAATTTTATTACTAGATGTTAAAATATTTAAATTAAATGCATTTAATTTTCAATGCAATTTTCTTCTCTTCGTTGGGTTATGGAAATAGGCATTTTTAGCCACCAAGTGAAACAGAAGAAAAATTATATTGGAAGATTTATTATGAAGAAATTTTTGATAATTAGGAAGAGGTTTTGGTAATCCAATGAGATGGAAAAAAATGCTGAATTTTACTGTAAATATTTTACAGTAATGATTTACAGTTTTCTCAAAAAACTATTTTGAAACAGTGTGAATAAAATAAAAATGTTTAAATAATGCGAATAAAAGCGGTATATGAAAAATAAAACTAATGACATCTAAAACAATGGTTTTCTTTTTTTATTTGAACCTGATGTTTATGTAGAAATGTCCTTCACAGTATAATTTCAACATCGTTTTCCATTTTCATTAATTTTTATCTTACATGTACACTGCTTGCACGACAAATATAATTTATTGCAATAAAAAGTACTATACTGAATGTATAAACTGCAGGAAAACATGCACATAATAATATTTGTTAAATAATAAAAAGCCTTCATGATAGATAAACGTAAAAGTGACTTTTGAAGAATAATCTCTCGAATCAAAATAAAAAGTTTTCTATTTACTAGAAGAACTTTACAATTTAAATTAGTCTTTGAAAACTCGTATTTGGTTCGAAAATATTTTCGGATTCAATTTTGCAGAAATTATTTTGACAAGAAATTTAAATATGCATTTATATTATTTGAGATGACTATTAATCTTCATAATGACTTTTCCAGATGACGAGTAGATTTCCTTATCACATTTTTCATAGATGAACATATTTGAATTCTTTACACTTTATTTCAGGTGACTACATTCAAGCTTCCCAATTACATTTTATAGATGACCACAATTAAACATCCTTACTTTTCTTGAACTTCTTTTACAATTAAAATTTCGATAATACTTCATGAGTCCACGATTAAATTTGTTTTAATGTTTCAGGAATTACAATCGAACTTCTTTTACAGATTTTCTTAAAAGGCCATAACTAAATTCCGTTACAACGTTTGCTTTCAGATGACCACAATTGTATTTCCCTATTCAATTAGTTTCAGATGACCACATTTTAATCTCCCTATTCAATTAGTTTCAGATGACCACAATTAAACACCCTTGATACATTTCGCTTCAGATGCCTACAACTAAATTTCTTATATTTTTACCCTCAAACTTCCTTAATAAGTTTTTTTTTCAGCTGTCCTCAATTAAACTTCCCAACTACATTTGTTTCAGATGACCACAATTAAACATTCCTACTGCATTTCGTTTAAATGATCACAATTAAACTTATTTATTCTTTTAAATGACCACAATTAAACTTCCGCACTACCTTATTTAAAATCGCAAGACTTAAATCACCTTCATTCCTTTTTTTTGTCGATCGCGATTAAACATTCCTATATACATATTTCACTTTCGTTATAACCGACCCTCTTATTCGGAACAACATGTTATATCCAAATCATTTGCCGAGTTTGGCGGAGTGCTGTCTATTACACTTGTTGAATCTGCTGCAAACTTTCTTGTCCTTTCATAAAATCGCACTTATCAAATTATCCATATTGGTTCATAATTGCAATAACATGAATCATATCTAAACACTTTCAAATATCGTAAAATTATTTCTCACAGTCCACGCGCGGGACGTCATTAAAACCAGACGTCAATAAACTTTTATTCTCCTTATTTCTTGACGTTGCCAATATTTTATTACTATTATTATTATTTTAACGATTTTTAATTTACATAAAAATACTCAAATGGTAAACACGAAGCACTCACTTTCATTAACCATAAACCTTCACGCTTAATACAACTATATAAATTCATATATGCACAATGCCTGCACCATATATGACACCAAATGACAATGATTTTCCCTCTCGCATCAGTCAGCGTGACGTTATTTCCGGTAATCCGGTATATCCCATAATTCGTAATTTCGTTAATGAAAACAATAAGCGACAAAAACAAAAAAAAGCACCAACACACTTGCACACATAACCACAAACACAAACTTTCAAAATATACGTATAGCACAATCAACGATGCGAAGCCCCGATGTCGTGACTAGAAAACCAAATTCACGCTCGCGCAAATTCCGTAATTAGCTCGGTTCGGACCAAATAACGGTGGTCCCACGGGTGGGACCCATATGCCGGCCTATTCCACCAGCGAGATTAAAATCTCGCCCACCCCGTTTCCCCTCGACATGTTTGCGCCATGTTCAACAGGACAAAGCAGTCGAAAATAATTCGAGCCCGGTTACTCTCTCGCACACGCGCACAACCTAACCACACTAACACTCTCGCGCGCCCTCTGTACATACAGAGCGAACCGCTTGACGAGTGTGCGTAAACTTTTTTCCGTCTCTCGCACACTTTCTTTCGTTTCACTGTCGTTCTTTTTCGTTTCTGTTATACTTTTTTTTCTGCTGTGCACCCGCGACGTGATGTGTCGTAATAGAGATCGAGGGGATCCTTATCTATTTTTACCTGGACACGCCGGTCATGCTTGAGTCACTGCGAAACCGTCTCACCTGGTTCTTTCGCCTTATTTCCTCGTAATCTTCATATTCTTATGGTCGACAGAAAGAAAAAAAAAACAAAGTGCAAAAAAGAGCGAAAGGGACAATACTTAGGGGCTACCGATGCAATGAGGATGGCGAGCAGCGTTTATGTCGTGTCGTTTTTGAATAAAAATCATCATATGCAGGAAATATGAAAATGGATTGTATAAAGTGTGTGTATGTCGTAATTGCAGTTAAAAAGATGAAGTGTGCAAATATTGTCGGATGGGGTGAGGCGGATTTATTGAAGTCATTTAGTGTTGCGATGAGAGGGATATGAGAAATTAAAATTTTACTTAGTAATGGAGAAGGAAATGGAAAACTTGTTGATTTTATTGATAAAAAATATTTTTGATTGGACGAGGATTGGTGGGTAAACATTTTTTTATGGGCATATATTCATTAAATCTCATTAATGTAAACAAATTCATATAAAGTTTATATAATATGTAAACAAATGCAAATGAAAAGAAAAAATGCATGAAAACGTAAACATAAGCATGAATGTAAATACAAGTCGGACGTATGTAAACAAAAAAATAAGGTAAACAAAGTAGACAACAGGAAAAAAACAAAAATTTCATGGAAATGTAAATATAAACATAAAATTGAATGTAATTAGAACATCTGTAAACAAAAGCAGAATAAACAACACAATAAAGAAAATAAAACAAAATAGACCAGAAAAAAATAAACAAATCGATGAATGTAAACAAAAATTAAACGAAAACGTAAACATAAACACGAATGTAAATATAAATCGAACACTTGTAAACCAAAGCAGAATAAACAAAACAAAATATATGAAAGATATAAATAAACAAACATAAGTGTAAACATACCATATAAACATAGCAATATAATTCAACGTAATTTTAAGAGTTACTGTAAGATATAGAAGAAGTTATTCTGATTTTCCCAATGTATGCAAAACAAGTTTGCATTTTCTATCAATAAGTTCGTTTTAAACCAAATAGTTCGAAATAATTCCCATTCAAATGAATGGTCAAAAGACCTGCTTTTTCACCCTAAATTTCTAACCTAAAAATTAAATCTGTAACCAAAAATTCTAACCTAAAAATTACATTTGTAACCTAAAATTCTAACCTAAAATTAAATTTGTAACCCAAAATTCTAACCTCAAAAATTACATTTTCACCCTAAAATTGTAAAATCAATTATTCCACCTAACAAAAATTCGCCAATATATAAACTTTCAACTTTATATATAATTTCTCCATCCATTTCGACCGTCCATTCTTCTCATAGTACATACCATCGCCGCCAACACACATCATCGACATATTTTCACAATTTAAACGAGCAGCATATTTCTGCTTTATATAAAAGTTCGCGGAGGAAAAAGATGAAAAAAGTGGACCGTTATAAAAGCGCGGCGTGGCATCGTAGGTAGGTACCATTATGCAAATCCGCAGTCAATACCTAATATAAGATAATCATAATGATTATATTCCCACCCTCTGCCTCTCTATGCGTTCTTTGGCTCTTTCGTTTTGTTCGTCGTGTTTTATCGGCCTCACATACATGCGTACGTACAAACCCACACATGCCCATCATTTCATGCACACACATATCGCTTTGATTCGTACGACGGCCTGCGGCCGCGCATCACGAAAAATGCAACGCACGCTGCTTATCATAAAATATGCCCGAGCACGTCAGAAAGAGGAACGACGGAAATTCGAGGCCAGGAGTAAGAAAGAAGATATCTAATGGACAAGGATGGATAGAATGCAAAAAAAAATGAAAAAGGAGTTCGTCATCGAGGGAGCCTGGAAACCGAGATTCTCCATACGCACCCCCAGGTGCCACATATATATATACATATATCTATATATATATATAGATATATATATGTATATATATGTATACATATATGTGTATATATATATATATGTATGTATATATTTATAAATATATGTATATGTATATATATATATATATATATATATGTATAAAGTTACGTGGTTGTTTTTTGCGTTGGATGAGTTGGTTGTCTTTTGGCCTGAAGCGCGTTGAAAATTGTCCTTAATAATAGGGGAATCAACGGCAGGACCAAAGTCCTAGCCGTCGAATCACCAGTTCCGCCGCCGCACTCAGTGTATTGGCTTCGCGAAGTCGCTGAAACGTCTCTTTATGTTATACGCGCCCGCGAGCGTTTATACGAGATGCAACAATAAGTAAAGACCGAGGTTGCCAAGCTGCGGTTCCTCATTACCCCGTGGAATTTGAACTAAATGGTTTTAATTCTTTGGTGGGGAATTTACGAAGTCAACAAGTTTTTTAGTCTTTTTAGATCTTTTTGGCGAATTTTGTTGGATTGTAAAATGTCGTTTTTAATGAAGTATTAATTGAACTATTATAGAATTTATGTGAATTGTTTATTGGGAATAACTCAATTAAGTTTTTTTTAATATATATTCATTTTGTTAGTTTTGTTAATATATTATTAATTAATATTTAGTAGTAGAAAGTATCATACCGTATAGGAATCAAAAAGTATCAGGTCACCTATTTTGATAAACTCCTACACTAATTTAAGAATAATTGTTAGTTTTTAGAGTAAATTTTACTATAGATGTTGTACAATTTTTGCAGTTTATATTATATTTGTCGAGTTTACATGAAATACAGACCGAAATTATACTAAAGTTAGACGTAACAGGTACTCATAATTTAGTTCTTGGATTAACTAGTCAACTGAACCTAAATGTCTTGAGTTACCATAAAACTCAAATAAGTCATCTTGTTAAATTATTTTAGTAAAGCTATTAGGACTATAAACTAGTTTTAGTTAAATAACAAAACAAAACTGTCAAAATGGTTTCTAGAAGTTTGTTGTGATAATGAAGATTTTCGATTGAATAATGACATTTTTGTCGCTATAACGATATGTATTATATGAATATATTATATATATTAACTAAACTAAACTAACTAATTGCACTAAGTCACTAAACAAATCAAATTAATTAAATAATTAATCTCCAACAAAACTAATAAAGCTAACAAAACTAATGAAACTAAGAAAACTAAAGTAACTAAATAAAGTTAAAGTTAGATTAGAAACTAAAGTAACAAACCAATCTAACTAATTGTAATAACGCACTGAACTATTTAAATGAACTTAATAACTGAACTAAAAGTTTAACTAACTGAACGAACTACCAAAATTAACGAAACCAACAAAACTAAGAAAATATTAGAAAAATAACAAAATAAAACTAATTCACAAAATTAATAAAACCAACAAAACTAACTAACAAAATGAACAAACATAAGGAAACTAAGAAAATTGAGAAAATAAAAATAACTAAACTAACTAACAAAATTAGAAAAACTAAGAAAACTAAGGAAATTAACAAAACCAACAAAACTATGGAAACTAAAGAAGTTAACAAATTTAATAAAACCAAGTAAATTACAAAATGTTAGCAAAACTACTTAAACTATTATTTTTGGCAAAATGGCAAAATTACTTAAACTAACTAACAAAACTGACAAATCGAACAAAAATAAGAAAACTAAAAAAATTTAGAAAATTAACAAAATTAGTAAAACTAAGAAAATTGAGAAAATTAATAAAATTAAATTAACTAACAAAATAAACAAAACCGACAAAACTAAGAAAACTAAGGAATTTAACAAAATTAGACTACCTAACAAAATTAATAAAACTAAGAAAATTGAGAAAATTAATAAAATTAAATTAACTAACAAAATAAACAAAACCGACAAAACTAAGAAAACTAAGGAATTTAACAAAATTAGACTACCTAACAAAATTAGTAAAACTAAGAAAGTTAAGAGAATTAATAAAATTAAATTAACTAACAAAATTAACAAAACCAACAAAACTAAGAAAACTAAGGAATTTAACAAAATTAAGCTACCTAACAAAATTAATAAAATCGAGAAAACTAAAAAAGTTGAGAACAGTAACAAAAGTAACTAAACTAAGTAACTAATATAAAATTCATTTCTAAAGCACCATACACACCAATCAAAATAGATCCTTAAATATACTACTTCACAATAAAAGCTCCATCTATAAATCTATAAATAGTCATTTGTACTATCCAGATCCTAAATTTACCAATCCTTTTTTCTCCATGTTCTTACAGCACAAAATTATATATGAGTATACATAATAACCGACACAATTGGCGTAGCATAACCGAACTTCCGAACGGTACATAAAGAGATGTCAAAAAACTAATTCAGCATTACCATGCGACCGTTTTTCGATCACAACGACATGTTCGTTGACTTGCTTCGTGTAACTATACAAACGCGCCTGGGACCGTGGCGTTGGTGTGTGCACGGTTGCACGCGTGCACGAGTGCGTGATATCAAAAATACGCATCTCTGATTTTCGAACGAGATATTAAGTACATATATTATCGTATACTGAAGGAGCAGATGCGAACTTCGGTTGGGGCCGCCGACTGGCTTCTCTATTCGAAAATTGGCATTTGCCAGGCGTATTTGGTTACCATATAGACACACAAAAACCTCGTAATTGCCAACTCCCAAAAATAACGCAAATTATATTTTTCTCCATTTTTCAATAAAAAAAATGCTAGTTTTCTTTCTAGTTAATTTTTCATTTGTGCGGTGTAAAAAATCGGCAGTTAAGTTGCCGATTTTCTTTAAAAAAGCTGCCGATTTTTCATGAACAAATTTATTTATCCTTATACTTCTTAGATTTTATTTAGGCAGTGAAAAAATCGGCAGTTAAAATACCGATTTTCTTGAAAAAAAACTGCCGATTTTTCATGAACAAATTTATTTTTCCTTATATTTCTTAAATTTTATTTAGGCAGTGAAAAAAATCGGCAGTTAAAATGCCGATTTTCTTATGAAACTGCCGATTTTTTTATAAAGAAATGTACTTTTCCTTATATTTCTCAAATTTGATTTATACAGTAAAAAAAAATCGGCAGTTAAAATACCGATTTTATTTTTAAAAATAGCCGATTTTTCATAAAAAAAATTTTTTTTTCTTTATAGTAATTTTAATCTCTGCAATGAGAAAAATCGGCAGTCAAATTGCCGATTTCTCATAAAAAACGAATTATTTTTCCTTATATCGGCAGTTAAACTACCGATTTTCTTAAAAAACTTTTTTGTTCAAATAATTCCACTGCGAAATTCACTTTGTTATAAACAAAATGACTAATGTATAATAACAACAAGTAAAAAAGAAATAATAAGAATAAAGATATACATATTTGAATAAAAAGCGTTTGACTGAAAGAGAATTGTATTATGTTTTGCGGCAGAAACACGGCATGAATATTAATTTTCGAGCGGTCGAAACAACCCTAAATGTCAAATCCTTATGCGCGAAGATTCGCCTTATCTTGTGGTCTATCGTGTGCGCTCGGGTGTACCGTCACTTCCTCTTCTCCAAAGTTTATATATATGTATATATATATACATATATATATATACATAGATATATGTATATATACATATACATACATACCTTAGCGATATCCAAAGATTACTTTTCAGGCGCAAGCGACGTTTAGCCTAATTTGAATACGGAATTAATTGAGCCTAGACTGCGCGTTATTGCGCGTGCATTATCCTCTCAGCTGTCTATGTGCATACCCAGAGACGATGCTAATATAGCACAAATGCTCACAAAGTCTTGTTGACGATTTTTCTTCAAAGTCATTTTTCAAAATTCCATTTTTATCTTGTTTGATACTTTTTTTTTGCAGTCAATGAATATACATGGAGAAAAGTGAATAAAGGTAAATTAACCACACGAACGAAAATATATCCAAAAATATAAACAGGATATATATTTAGAAAATATATATATTATATATCATACTATAATTTTTTATATATCCTAAGATATATCTGGTACGAGATATATAAAATATATATACTGTTTGATGAATTGATTAGCTGTTAGGGAGTAAAATAGAGTTAGTGAAGAAAGTTAGTTAGTTACTTAGTTTAGTTAGTTTTGTAAGTTTTCTCAACTTTTTTATTTTTCTCGATTTTATTAATTTTGTTAGGTAGTTTAATTTTGTTACATTCCTTAGTTTTCTTAGTTTTGTTGGATTTGCTAATTTTGTTAGTTAATTTAATTTTATTAATTTTCTTAGTTTTCTTAGTTTTACTAATTTTGTTAATTAGTTTAATTTTGTTAATTTTCTAAATTTTTTTAGTTTTCTTATTTTTGTTCGATTTGTCAGTTTTCTTAGTTAGTTTAAATAATTAGTTAGTTTTGCCAACATTTTTAATTTACTCGATTTTATTAATTTTGTTAACTTCTTTAGTTTCCATAGTTTTGTTGGTTTTGTTAATTTCCTTAGTTTTCTTAGTTTTATTATTTTTGTTAGTTTAGTTATTTTACTTAATTTTGTTAAATTCCTTAGTTTTCTTAGTTTTGTTGGTTTTTTTTAATTTTGTTCGTTAATTCAATTTTATTAATTTTCTCAACTTTCTTAGTTTTACTAATTTTGTTAGGTAGTCTAATTTTGATAAATTCCTTAGTTTTCTTAGTTTTGTCGGTTTTGTTTATTTTGTTAGTTAATATAATTTTATTAATTTTCTCAATTTTCTTAGTTTTACTAATTTTGTTAATTAGTTTAATTTTGTTAATTTTCTAAATTTTTTTAGTTTTCTTATTTTTGTTCGATTTGTCAGTTTTCTTAGTTAGTTTAAATAATTAGTTAGTTTTGCC